>JAODXP020009371.1:0-117500 GCA_027497455.2 Sardinella longiceps | reverse complement strand
GATAGATAGTGCAGCATTTCCAACCTGTCATCCTCTTTCACCTATAGCATTTGATAGAAGTAGGCTAATAATAATAGCAATAGCATAATTTAATAGCAATAGCATTTCCAACCTCTCATCCTCTTTCTCCTGCACATGTAGATGACGATAGTTATGACTCCCATTAGTACAACTCCAGCCGTCACACACACAGCCAAATAAACAGCACCTGAGACAAAAGAAGAGTGTGTCCACATTCACTTACAGTACAGATAGTACATTCACTTACATGCGGTAGCCAAGTGTTGGAAAGAGTGTGTAAACATTCCCTTACAGTACATAGAGAACATACAGTAGCTACATGTTGGGATATTAACCCCAGGTCACATATGACTGAAAATTCTCATTCAACTAGGTCATGGTTAGCTTAGTCATAACTAGACCATGGGTCAACGCTTCACTACACAGTGTGTGAGTCTAAGATTTTGGCTATTGAGAAAAGTCTGCTTGAGGTGATTAAAGGAGAGATCCGGTGTGTTAAGGAGCTAGAGATATATTACAAAAACATGAAAAGTTTGAACATTTGCAGGGAGCAGAATTTTGTTCGTGGGGGCCAGAGAAGAGTGTTTGCTAGTTGTAGCTTGAGCTATCTCACAATCAAGTAGCTATCTGTGCATTTACTAAGTTTTTATTAAGTAGCTAAATGCTTTATTTAGCATTTATTAAGTTTTCAAAGCTTCGTTTTAAATGTTGGAACAATAAATATACAGTCAACAAAGGGTACTTTGAGCCTCTCTATGGATTAACAGCCATTTGACCAAACCTAGTACCTTTGAACACCTAGTTCCATAATGTACCCGACAGCTACAACTAACAAGTAGTCTTCTCTTGCCTACACAAACATCTAAAAATCCTGAGCTCCGGCGAATGTTCAAACTTATTATGATGTAGAAATATAATTGCATTCCTTATCACTGATAAAACAAAGGTTAATCTCAAAACCAGCCTATACACATGGCCTTTACATGGAAAAGCAATGCCCTTAAATTACACTGCCCACCATAGAATGGAAAAATACCATCAAGCAGCTCATGCATGTAGCACCATTACTGCCACTACTAAAATGCTAACCACTGTCTTTTGTTATGGTGTTAGCTGTTTTGTGCTGTCAAAGAATAGAATAGAATATGTTTTATTATAGAATGAACTGGTGTGGGGAAACCCTAACAATGTACCCTCTGTAGTGACAGTATATACAATGTACTTACGAGTTGGACTAGAGGTTGCTCTTGAGCATGAATAGGTTGCAGAGGATGGTTCTGCACCTGATAAGAAGGAAGATATAAGAAGAAATAATTATCAAGTCAAAGATAATGCAGAAAATACAGTGGATTATGTTTGACGAGACTTTTAAATTGAATATCTCTGCATCTTTTATATCATAATAATAGACCATTCAGTCCTATGAGAGCAGACGCAGCACTGTGCAATATTTTTGCTATTAAACTATTTAATAATAAAAAGTTGTTACTAACCAATAGTGAGTACAGACATGTTGGTCAGAGTGATGGATTCACCTACAGTTTCCTTTTCTCCACACCAATACTGTCCAGAATCTTCTGCAGTCAGATTCTTCAGGGTCCAAGACACAGAATGGGTGAGATTGAAGCAAGATAATTTTGGGGTTAGATGGCACTTATGCCGGCAGACGTATTTCTCTCTTTTGGATGCTGACAAAGTGCAATTAAACTCCACACTCTCATTAGGTAGGCGAGCAATTGCAGCAGAATTCCATGTATCTGCTATGAGAAAATAACAATGAGAATTAAAATTAATCAAATTAATTTTTTAAAAAAATTGCTAGCCATATCAAGTAGCCTAATGATTAAATCAAAGTGTTTCTGTCTTTTTCTCTATCTTATTCCCTATACCTAATGGTGTGGCACAGTTACTAACCCGTGTGCGGCTTAACCGTCAGAACTATGTGAGTAGACATAGCCGCAGTAGACTTGTCCACCACACACTTGTATTTTCCATTGTCCTCAGTAGCCAGCTGAGTGATCAGCACCATGAAGTTTCCCTCATCTGGATTGTCTTGTAGGAGGAATCTTTCCCCTTGACCAGGTGTATTCCTATTATCCACTATTGCCTCTGTACAATGTACCCCCTTGCACATATATTTCCTGTTGCTTCTGTACGCTTTATCATATAAACACTTGATGATGACAGCACCTCCCTCATGACCGGTCAGTGCAAGTGTCTCGACTTTATCTGTAAAATAACAGCACTTTTAAAAGCTAAAAGATAATCTCTTTCGTCGTTCATTCGAGGATGTTATACAGTCAAGATCAATCTGAGTTTGTGTATGTGTGTGTGTGAATTCAACGCATTAAGTACCACTTTTGTCTCAAAAAATAAATATAAATACTAAATATTGGATACTTTACATAGCATGTTGGGTTAAATACACACATACAGTACACAAAACGACAGCTGTAAAATCTCAAAAATTGTAACCAAATCACATAATCATATCGACAGAAAGAGGAGTTCAGAATGAATCAAATGCAGCATTTACCTGAGAGAAAAAAAGTGACGAAAAGGACAAATATCCACATTATGACAAATTATTTCCTGTTAACTCAGATGTTTTTTTCTTCAAATCCTCTCGGTGAAAGAGCAGTGCTGGTTTCGCATCAACACTACACTCTTAACAGATTACCCAAATGCCAATACAGGATGTGTACTCACTTCCTCTAGTCTACTCCATTTCACAAGTCTGTTTTGTTCGAACTCTCTCTCTCTCTCTCTCTCTCTCTCTCTCTCTCTCTCTCTCTCTCTCTCACTCTCTCACACACACACACACACACACACACACACACACACACACATAAACACACACACACACATGATTTCAAATACTCATCTTTATACTCTGTTTTCTACCAGAGAGACTTGATAGGGAAGATTAATGACACATTTATTACCTTATGTTTTGCCTGTGTGCGTGTGTGCATGTGTGTGTGTGTGTCTGTCTGTCTGTCTGTCTTTATACAACATAACTCGCTGAGTACTGCATGGATTTGGATGAAATGTCCGGACTTCTTGTATATTGGGACGAGTAAGAACTGATTTGATTTTGGGTGGCGATTGGTGGTCCAGAACACAACCTGGAATTTATATTGTGTCTGTGACCACATTGCCTTTGGGGACGTCTACAATCTCAGAGTGCTTTTCTCGTTTGATAAATTGTCCGGCTGGCTTCTGTGGTAGTTTACTGCACAGGCGCCTCAGTCAGGCTATGGAAACTCTGAACTACTCTCTTGGCCTGAGGTGAAATAATGACAATGGCTGCCAACAGCATGGAGCATTGGGCAACTGGGACTTTGTTTGGGTGCTCCATTTCATTTCACTCTGCAAAGCAACATGCTAACCCAAATATTACGTAATATCTGATACGCAGTTCTGATGCTTCATTGAACAATGTGTTCGCCTCCCAGATCTGTCTGTTAATATGGAGAACACAGTTCATGCCATGGAGGTATTAATAAACCTGGAGAAACATACTAAGTCCCGCCTCCCATTCAT
The DNA here is from genome assembly GCA_027497455.2 of Sardinella longiceps. Lineage (NCBI taxonomy): Eukaryota > Metazoa > Chordata > Actinopteri > Clupeiformes > Clupeidae > Sardinella > Sardinella longiceps. Next base: position 113,933 of record JAODXP020009371.1, on the reverse strand, counting down.
TCCAATGTGGAATGCTAGGCTAGTGAATTCATCCAAAATTGAACAAAATTTTCAGTTGTCAAGATGGCGTTTCATGGAGCTCACTTCCGACTCCATTTCATTAGGCCAATGAGGGCCCATGTTACTAATGAAGATGATGGCATGAGCTGAAAGTGTAGCATTAACCAATCAGCATATGTCAAATGGAGTCGGATATGATGTCATTTCTGGAAAATGGCGACGAGGAAGTGCAATGCTAATTGGCGAAGCTAACCAGCCAAATCCTGACCCCCTGGTTCATGCAGTTCATTTTGAAAACATCTCGCTGCAGTTTACCATGACTCACATTTCATACATACATACATTAACAAGTTGATTGCCCTTTCATCAAACAAAAAATCCACACATTTCCCAAAGTGTTCCCAAACTTTTAATGGTATGCCCATTACAATGAAGATGGTGAAGACAACATGCTGAATAAAAGTAACTGTTCCCCAGTGACCTCTACTGGGGCCATGTGGTAACTGCAAGCAAAGATAGATACTATAACAATACCAGGATTTTCTGATTACAGACAAAGGTTACACTGCAAATGGATCTCTTTTTTTTAGCTATTTGCTACAAATTGTTGTGTGTGGATGACCTGTGATACAACAGGGGGGTGCCACAATGTCTATTAGCACTAATTGAAAACAAACTGCTTTGTGATTCTTACCAAAAGTCCCTACTGATCATTGCATACTGATGGATTCTTATCGGTAGTTTCAATTGATTGGTTACTGGGCTGATTACATGGATTTGTGGCTAATTCATTACGTGAGGCTGATGTACGCGTAGACCCGCTGGTTGATAACTCCAAAAGGAGATATGTGGAATCTTCTTCAGGACCATTGTCAGGGATGCCATCCGATGGTCGGATAGATAACTCCACCGCCTCGTAAGTGTGGTCTTCAGCAGCAGCTATCACGAATGGTGATACAGCGCCCGGATCAGCAGAGGGGAATGTGGGTGAATCGGATGAGCAGTTTGTGGAATTGTCGGAATTTTCAGGCGGAATTGTAGGAAGCTGACTGTCAGAGAGGACTGTGGGTGAATCTACTGTACAGTATAATACAGTAGACTGACCATCAGAGGGAATTCTGGGTAACTGAGCTGTGGCATAGACAGTAAGGCTGGTTGTGGCATCTGGGATTTCTTGGTTGCCGTCATTTATTTCTTCATACAGAGTGTCCGCATCGTCAACCTGTTCAATGTGAGATTAACAATTTGAAAGGCGTTTTTATAGTGCTCTATTTAGTGTCTGAATTCTTTTGGAGAGACAAGAATATGATACTTGTAAAATTACTCTCTCAGAAGCAGCAAACAAACATTGTAATATTATTTCATAAAGCATCTCCTGGAGAAGAGCCTATCAGATTATAGGCTGATATACATAGGTCACAAAGTTTTATAAATTAAATAATAGTACCTTCATTTCCTTCCTACAGTATATTAAAGTCTACCTGATCATAAAGTATCTAAATAATCTACATCCATCCATCAAGTAAAAAAATCATCATTAATCACAGTAGCCTACCTCTGCATTGGCGTTGGTGCAACCACGAGGATTTGACATGCAGAAGACTTCTGAGGAATTGAACAAACAAAAATCAGGTTGTGAAAAGTCATCAAGTCGTCATATCGCATGCATGTTCATTTTTCACCAGATAAAATAAAAATGTAAAGACCTGTTATCTTTCTCCTCCTCTGTCGGCAAAAGTAAACAATGAACACAACTGCTCCCAATATCATGGCAACTGCGGTCAGTGACAAAAACACAGATGCGGCAGCACCTGATTGGGCAGAGAGGAGACAAAATACAGAGCCAAACTCAGTGATTTACAGTTAATTACTGTAAAAATCTAGGTTACACAGTGCTGTCTGACGGAAAAATGAATGAGAAATGACTGAATGGGCGAGGGCATAGGAAAATGAAACTGAACGTGACTTTCTGTTCTCTATACAGTGTTACGGCCGATTCACACACAAACCTGTGCGTGAGCGGCGCGTAAGCGGTGCGGGCGCGGTTTTGGGGCGATTTCATTTAGAATACATGTTAACAGGTTAGGTCATTCAGACTGCACGCGTGTTCTGCGCGGCTCCTGTCCGTTTTCTGAGCGGTGAACCGCGCAGCTCCCGCGCTGCTTTTATGAAATAGAAACAAGTTCTATTTTTCCAAGCGTTTTCAGCGCGGTAAGCGGGACTTGCGCGGTGTCCATAGATTTTGAATGCAGAGCTCGGGCAGCCGCTTCGTGCAGAACACCGCAGAGACAATTTCTTGTGTGAATGCCCAAGCCCACAGGCACCGCTCACGGACCGCTTACAGACCGCCCCGCTCCCGCACCGCGAACGCGCAGTTTGTGTGTGATTCGGGCCTTAGAGGTCGGTTCACTATTCAGTCTATTTTTTACCTCCGCCAAGGAGATTATGTTTTCGCCGGCGTGTGTCTGTGTGTGTGTGTGTGTGTGTGTGTGTGTGTGTGTGTGTGTCTGTATACAACGTAACTATAAAAGTACTTCACGGATTTGGATGAAATTTTCGGACATCGTGTGTATTGGGACAAGGAAGAACTTTTTCAATTTTGGTGGTGATCGGTGACCCAGAACACCATCTGTGACCACATTGTCTTGGCGGAGGTCTGCGCTCTCTGAGCGCTTTTCTAGTTTACTAAAAAAAAAAATCATTATTTAACCTACTGTCAACAGTTGGTGACCTTGAACAACTGTTGACTGTTTCAAGAAGAGACATTTGCCTCTGGGACAGCAACAACAAATATGTAGGAAGGGCACTGGAAGCTAAATGGTGGTTATGGTGATATGTGTATTGTTTTGTGTGGCATACTGTATGGAGAATCCAAAAGAGATGGTGGTGAAGGTCCTGGTGATGGCAAGGTGAATACTCCAGGAATTGGTACGCTTTGTCCCATTCTGGTCGTTATTGTCGTCTCTGTCAATCTTGCTGTCTTAGTTGGGGTACTTGATGATGTTGCCATTGTACTTGATGTTGTTTCCATTGTACCTGATGTTGTTGCCATTGTACTTGATGATGTTGCCGTCGTAATTGATTTAGTTGCCGTCGTAATTGATGTTGTTGCCATAGTACTTGATGATGTTGCCATTGTACTTGATGATGTTGCCGTTGTTGATGTGAATGAAGGCAGTTCTGAGAAAAACAGCAAAAATAGTTCAAATATTAGGGTACATTTTCAAATGATAAAATAGTAAGATCTCTCTCTCTCTCTCTCTCTCTCTCAAATCAGTACGCTATCCTGCCGCCCCTCCCCCAGAAAATCATTAAAAAAGTTGATCACAAAAAAAAAAAAAAAAAACAGTAGGCCTACACTATATTTAAAGTGACACTCGCATTGGTGATGTAGATTATTACAATATGTGCCACTTTTGCATAGATGATTTTAGTTTGATGAAATACGTAAAAATGCCTCAAATTGTCTGATAGACCCTGGAACTCTTGAGTATTGCAGGAAAAGTTTGGTTTTTAGCACTAGGATGAAACAGACACCAACATGACATTTGGTTCTCGGCTATTTGGCTCAATTAGAGTCCCCGCTGCTTCAGAATAAGCTTGCTATGTGCATGTCTGATAATGCCCTAAAAGCATTTTAGTCATCATCAAGTGGTCAGTGTTGTCCTATGATGTTCCAAACAAATATCGTAGCAAAATACAGTTCATGTATGTGGTATTCTGAACATTCTGGAACCATTTTTTTTTTCAGCATAGTGATATCAACTAGCTCTTAGCAGCAGAAGCTAAATCAAGCTCCTGTCAGACCACAAACCCACAGACAACATATGAGGGGAACTGAAAGATAGAGCACACGGTGTACTTTGCAAAGAAACCACAGAGGGCTGCTGTTTATTTTAACACCTTTAGTGTAAGGTCAACTGTGCAGGCCTGCAGCCCTGAATAGTGTGAAGTGGAAAGAAGAAAAGACTCCTATTAACTCACCATTCCATTTCAGTGTCACTCTATTCATCAGGATGAAGTAACGCTCATGGATATCATCTACCCCACACCAATAGTCCCCAGCATCACCTTTGTCAAGGTTACGCAGAGCAACAGTGATCTTGAGCGGATTCTCCTGATTTTGAGAGACTGCATATTTTAATCTTTTTGTTGAATCCAGTGTTGGCAGGAGCTGGGAACAGGTTAAGGTGCTTCCCAGGATACACAGGTACTTGTTTCTGTGTTTATAGACTTCAGGAATGGTGCAGTTTATCTCTACTTGTTCCCTTTTGGTAAAGTAATTTAACACAGACTCTCCACAACATGGTTCTGCTTGATGCAATGACATGGAGATTATTAAAGAGGTTAAACAATTAGAGACAACATCAAAATGTATATATTTTTTAAAAAATGACTGGATGTTTGCAGACGGGAACATAAATTACTCACTTGTATCAATTTCCAGTGTGATTTTTGAGAAAATTGGCTTATTGGACGTTTCAACAACACACTGATAGATTCCTTTGTCCTCTTCTGTCAGTTCCGCAACCAACACCATGAAAAATCCCTTCTTGGTGTCAAACAGTGTGAACTTTCCATTTGATGACATTTGTTGCTTAGCCCATACCGCCCACTTCACACCTTGACTGGAGGCCGATTGCTTGCCTTTGTAAAAATATTTTTTGTTGCTTTTGTGCCGTGACTCATATTCACACTTAATGATAACTGCTCCATCCAAATATCCTTTCACAATATGACCCAAAGAACCTGCATCCACAGAACAAGTTTACAATAGACCAACTTAGCCACCCAGAACAGCTGATCAACAAAATCTAGACGTTGATGGCCAAAAAGACTTAAGTTAAGTGAAGAGACTGAACTTAAAGGAATATTCCAACTTTCTTAAGAACATTTTACTCTCAGTGCATGCATTTTCCTGGTCCGAGTCATAAACAATATTCATAAAAAGGTGGAATATTTCTTTAATTGATCTCAGTATAATGAGTTACTGTACAATATAGTGATTGACACAAACTAATTGAATCCTTGAATCATTACCTGGAATCAGGCAGAAGATCAGCACCCAGAGGCTCCTCATTATATGATGATTTTAATCACTGCGTTCACAGTCCTGTGTTTGCATCCATATATCTGCCACTATTCACCATGTCAAATCAAATAGCAGAAGTCAAAATGTCTTATAAAACAGAGAGGATTCGAAATCCATTTGGGTGTGTATTTGTATATCCTCTGATGTGGCTCCGGATGCATGTACACTATCTAGCCTATGGTGCACAACATTTGCTAAGTAGCTTTCCTTCTCAACAAAGACAGTGTTCTACTAATAGATAGGTTCCTTCCTGTATGTGCGCCACTCACTACTTCAAAACGATGAGATCGGCCCTTTCCTGTTTGTTTGTGGTTTGGCATTCATTCAACCTCAAGAGCAATGTGACACATCACAAGTGGAGATGCACTCACTCATGCATTATACTGAATGTTGGGTTAGGGTGATTATTACCTCCGCCAAGGAGGTTATGTTTTCGGTCGCGTTGGTTTGTCTGTCTGTTTGTCTGTTTGTTTGTCTGTTTGTTTGTCAGCAGGATAACTCAAAAAGTACTGCACGAATTTGGATGAAATTGCTGTGGATGAATGTTTGTATTGGGACAAGCAAGAGCTAATTCGATTTTCTAGTTATTATTATTATTATTATTATTATTATTATTATTATTATTATCATTATACTGCGGGGCGGGGGTTATTATGATTCTAAGGGCCTGGCGCTGACAGGGGGCCCTAGAGAAATTTTTAATATTAAAATCAATGCTGAAGCGGGCCCAAATTATTTTCTGTCATAGGGCCCAGAATTTCTAGCAGCGCCCGTGAGGAGGAGTCTACCTGCGCTCAAGCAGCAGGTTCTTCTACTAGACTTTTGTTGTAAATACTAGACCCAGGAGGAACCGGAGCACACCAAGTACTTTTATGTAGTCCACAATGGGGTAACACTGCCACCTATTGAGAACCAAGCCAAACAACACTACCTTTAACCAAGAACAAAAAAATCATTGAAGAATGACTGAGAATGATTAAGGCATAGAAATTATTAAGGACTCATTGTTCCAGTCGAAACACACACACACACACACACACACACACAGATACACACACACACACACACACACACACACACACACATACACACACACACACACACACACACAGTTTATGAACTCTCAGTGGTATGTGTTGATGTGTGTGTCACATTAGTACAGAGCGCAGGATCTTTGGCCTGCAGGCATGCAGACACACACACACACACACACACACACACACACACACACACACACACACACACACACACACAAGGAACAAGGAAATTGGGCATAATCCCCCATGCACACAAACACTCTCCATCTCAATTTCTTTCACTCTCGTTACAAATGTAAAATCTGCAAAAAAAAAACATTTGATGAGACACACCCACAGCCAGCCAGTAGCTGCACATGTACACCACTGACACTCAGACACAGTCACACAACCAAGTGCAGACAACTTGTGAAGAAAAGATACACCTGTGGGACAAACAGGCACAGTAGGCATCCCCATTTGTTTCTTTAAACACTGTAATTGAAAGTGAAAATACTTAGTGCTTACTTAGTACTTACTTAGTTACTTACTTAGTAGCCTACTTATTTAGTAATATCTTAATCTGCAAAACACATCAATACATGATTCAATACAATGTGTAATATATTTGTTTGGTCAGTTTTAATAGTGATTATACAGTATCTCAAATGTATACTGTATTTTTATTTACTGTAAATGAGGAAAAAGATTGTTTACAAACACAGATCAGAGCAGCAGAAAAAAACTGGTATAAGTAGATTGATAGAAGAAATAGAAATGGAAGAAATATACATATTGTAAACATTTTTGTAATTTTTGTAATTGTCTATTTTTTCAATTTGTTTCACAAGAAGTTACAGAAAGTGTACACACACAAGTTACAGAAAGTGTGTGTGTGTGTGTGTGTGTGTGTGTTTGTGTGTGTGTGCCTCATAATTTTCTGACTCCACATAGATTTTTTTTTATCCATAAAAGGGCAACCTAAGAGGACACCACTGGCTCCAGGATAAACTCCTTGGAACCATGGCAACAAAGTTTGACAAAATTGTGATGCGAATCAGAGCAAACTCCGTTGGAGCATCAACGTTGGACATTATGCTTTGTGAAAATGCCTGTTGTGTCGCCGCCATCATCGGAGGAGTGGCTGGAGGCACTGCTGGAAGTGCAGTCCACACAGTATTGAAAGTCATACACCCGGTCCTGGGCCAGGTAGCTGGGGCTGCACTTGGAACTGTGGCTGGCTGGACATTTGGCAAAACGTTTTCATCCCAAATCCTGAGCAAGTACGGGTCAAATAAAGACAAGTGGATTGCCGGGGCAGTAGGGGGAGCTCTAGGAGGAACTATTGGGGCGCTTTCTGTCTTCATAACGGGAGGAGTTGTGGGGGGATTAGTTGGGGGTGTAGTGGGAATGATGTGTGAGAAATACTGGGACAATGCCTGACTGGAGAAGCGCTGGAAAGTGTTTAATTAGCAATTAGCTAATTAGAAAAAAGAATTAGCAGCAATTGTGTCTATTGATACATCTCAACTATACCAGCATTGAGTCTGTTGAATATAATATAATATAATATAATATAGCTCTATTGTAATGATATAATCCTAATAACTCAACACCACACCAGATGAGCCTGGGTAGCCTATTACTTGTCTGTTGTCTGTAAATTGTTATTGTTTTTTATTTTGTTTATTTGTGTGAAGAGATTTTTTTTTCTGTCATATCAATTCACCCCACAGCCAGTCATTAGTGGTAAATCATGCCATGCAAACCTAATAACATTTAAAGATTTACATGCATGTGCACAAACACATGCTTTCTGACAGCATGAGGAACAATGAAATGACAACAGATGGGAGTTTATGGTGTTATTTGTTTAGAATTTTGCAAAAATAAGTGTTACTGGAAATTAGGCTTAATACATTATATTTTTAGTAGGGAAAGGAAAGTATATTCTTTTTTGTTAGTGTTCTTATTGTTTTTGTGTAATTTTATTTCAAAGAACTTTTTTTATAGTTCCATTCTAATACGCTTTAAATACACTGTTATGAAATACTCCAAAATTACTTTGCCTGTAGAGGAAAATAAAGTTTACTGTTTTTTACTGTCAGAGTATAATTCCTGACATACAGTATAACTGAATGTTGATGAATTGTGTAAATTATGAAAGACACTGGGACACGGTTTGAAAATAAACTTCAATGGACTCATTCAAGACATTAACACTAAGTAAGGGACATTAAGTAAGGGATAATGTATTGTCCGGCAGTAATTAGGCCCATATGAAAATATTTAGGTCGAGGTCGAACCGGAGACCGACGTGTTTCATATAATGATCGGCAATACATATATTCTGGAGAAGTGTGATTCACATCAATGCAGTAAAGCATTACACAATATACTGTAATAAACTTCTTTGGCTTAAAGAGAAATACTATCTCAAGTATGCTTTAAATACAATATGCTCATTATTACTATTATTATTATTATTATTATTATACTTTGATGAAAGATTGATTATATTACTGTATTTCATAATAGCACACTTTTAATGTAGTTTAGTCTTGTACATGAGCATTTTGTAGGGGGTAGTGCCACAAGATGATGTGAAAGCGGTGTTGGTACAGTGGCCAACAAATTGGGCTAGTGTGCTATAGAAGTACAATAAATTGAGATTTTATATTTCAATAAATAATGGCAATCATAGTTTGCAAAATAAAATAATGATTCCAACTTAATTCAATGACAACACAATGCACTGCATTATTTTGAAGGCTTAGTCACTTAGTGTACTTACAATGAATCTGAAAAAAGTTGCTTTTCAAGTACTATTCATACTGTATGTGATTTACAATAGAATGCCCACTACATTAATCTGTTCTAAAATAGTGCAAGTAAGGAATTATGTTCGTGCTTACATTTGTTTTCATCTAATTTGTTTAAAAGAACAAACCTCGGAATGGGGAAGGCAAATTGGAATCCTATCAATGTACCGCTTGCATGAGGAAGAAGGATACTGGGCAGCCCCTTGTCTTCTGTTCTTCCTACATGTCCTGAAGCAAAAAAAAATTGTTGTCAGTCACACCCACTGATTGAATAAATAAGAGGTTTTGTCAGATGACATGTAATACCACACAAACATATGCTCTGTCTGTACGGAGGACCAGCTTGTCAGGATATCAATTTTTTTTTTTGATCAATCAGGTACAGGATCTATTCTCTTGGTCTCTTTAAGTGCTTCTGCGACAATTTGAAAGCCATAAACAAATAGCTAACAATAAATACAATACAAATTTTATAGGCTAATATCTTAATCTGCAAAAACACAACTTTACATGATTCAATACATGTGTAATATATTTGTTTGGTCAGTTTTAATAGTCACATGTATATGATTACTACTGTAAAAAATGCTGTGAAATTTGTGACTGGTGTCAACTTACTTGTGCAAGTACAGAAGTGCATTAGGAAAGTGGCAAGATAGGATGTTTAGCAGGGGGCGGGGGCACACCAACAAGGAGCACCCAAGAGCAACAGTGGCAAGAAAAGAACTCCCTTACCTGTGGAAGAAACCTTGGGCAGATCAGAGGGCTAACCCAACTGCCAGGGGGTCATGGTGAGGGAGAGGGGATGGCAGGAAAGAAGGGACAATGAGCTGTTGCTTGTGGGGAGTGAGCATGGTGTTTGTGTGGTGGTGTATGAGGGGATAGGTGATAGGGATGGTAAAGTGGGCATACATATACTGAAAGATATACATACACCATACGTTGTGTAGTTCGATATTTTTTTTTTCTTTTTCTTTGAATGCATTTCCTGACATTTTCCAATTTCATTCAGGACCGTTCAGATGGAGACAATGCTGAAAGGGGACCACTGGACGTACAGGTCCCTGCGGCGCTTTGAGATGATGCTAGCAGCTGTCGGGCTCATCTCCATTGTGGCTGCTGACTTATTGTCACACAGTGTGACCTTACTGCTGATAACAGCAATACTCGAGAGAGCTGTCAGTCCAGATCAAGGCAGTATTGAAGCCTTGGCCAGGACCGTGGTCACAGGGTGTTTAAAGCTACTGGCTCTTTTAGGGTCAAATGGAGCTGGCAGCATTGGTGGACCAATAGGTGAACCAGTGGGCAGGTTTGTGGGTGGGGCAGTGCGTGCAGGATGTGAACAGATAAAGAGTCTTTTGCGAAAATTCGGAGATGAGTCAAAAGTATCTTGCAGTGTAGGTGGAGCTATAGGTGGGGCGGTGGGTGGGGCTACTGGGGGGGCAGTGCGTGCATATCTGAGATTGACGGACAGGAGCTTTGAGCCAGTGGGAGTTGCACTGGGTATAGTTTTGGGGAGGGCTTTTGGTAAGGCATTCACCGATGAAATCTTGAAGAGGAACGCGATATCAGACAATGAAGGGAATACAAAATTAGACAATGAAGGGAGTCAAAAATCAGACAATGAAGGCAGTGAAAAATCTAGCAAAGGGAGTCAAAAATCTGACAATGAAGGGAATCAGAAAACAGACACTGAAGGGAGTCAGAAAACAGACACTGAAGGGAGTCACAAATCTGACAATGAAGAGAGACAAAAATCTGACAATGAAGGGATTCAAGGACAGCTAGGGGGTGCTCTAGGAGGAGGCACTGGAGTATATTTTTGTGTAATAATAGGAGAAATTCTTGGAAGGGGCGAGATACAGCACTGTTCCCTGATAGCAGGGATTTTGGCAAGCTTATCAGGAGGTGTGATTGGAGCGTTGCGAGTTGGTTGGTTGAGGGAGAAATTTATTTCACCGCTCGCAGCCTTATTCATTGGGATTATTGCAGCGCTTTGTGGAGTCATTGGGCTACATGGAAGCATGGTGCTGGCTATGCTAATGATGAGGCCACTGCTCATGAAACTAGGTAAATTTACCGATTTGTCTGAAATAAAAGCACTGCTTTTTTGTTTAGTTTTTTTGGTATACTGTGCAGTTGAAGACACTTTTCCATGAAACATATACAGACTGTTTTATACAACAAGGTCATGAAAATTATGCTCACATATATTCATATTATTTCATATTTTACTCAACATTACCTCTGTCTTCCCTCTGTGCAATTTTAGTTGAGCCGACTTCTACCAATCAGGATCAAAAAGGGAAGAACACGTGGGACGAACTAGAAAAAGACATTCCTCGTAGAGCGATGGAATGCTGTAAGTCAATGCTTGCTGCAGGAGGTCTTCTCTGGACCCTGGCAACAGGCTCTGCAGCACCCTTGATACTGGGAAGCCTGGCAGGAATCGCAGCACTTCTAGAACTTTTCAACTATGGGGGTTCCAAAGATTTATTGGGAATCACAAGTTTAGCAAAGTCCATTTGGAAAACTGTGGAAGTGGAATCTAAGAAAGTTTGCGGAAATCTGATGCAACTAGGAGGAATGAGTGGAGCACCGCTGACCGAAACAGAGTGTGCCGAGAATGCTGGCCTCATCGTGGGCGTAACCGCTGGAGCCGTTGGCGGAACTGTTGGTGGTTTAGCACACACATTATTAAGAATGATACACCCAGTTATCGGCCAGGCAGTTGGGGCCGCACTTGGGGCAATTGGTGGTTGGACAGTTGGCAAAGCTTTCACCAACGACATTCTGAAAGGATCGACAGAGAATCGGGCTGCAGGGACAGTGGGTGGCGCATTAGGGGGAAATATTGGGGCATTTTTTGGATTCCTGACAGGAGGGGTTGTAGGAGGTGTGATAGGAGGTGTGATGGGGCTAGTGTGTGATAAGTACTTTCATTTGTGAGAAGAGAATACTTGTCAATACTACTGAGTCAGTAGATGGATTGACTATTTGTCTTCGGTAAACCAAAATAAGCTGGGGCGTGGGTTGACGGGATGTTAATTAAATGAAATTAAAGGCATAGTCAGTGATTCTTTGTTATTTTTTTTTGGGCACGCTTTTATGTTATTGTTTACTGCCATCATTGGTCATTGGTCAACTGGAGCCAGATGTAATTTACAATAATAATGCAAATGTGTTCTGTTATTGTTTGTTGCCAGCTCTATAATCTTTGTTTTTCAGTTTTCAGAACCTGTATATCATAAAAAGACTGGGGTGTGAGTTATGTGATTACTTTCCTTTAATGAAAAGCACACCATTTAAGTTTAACCTCATGTGTTGTTGAATGATCAGACAAGTTTGACTTGTTCTTTTACTTTGGAAAAAACAAATTGTGTGATTCAATCAATAGGATTTCATCTTATTTTCTTTTCAATATCACAAAAATGCAATGAAGAATGAATTATCATTTATCTGGGCAGGTATGTATTTACATTAGCGTTTGTGAAATGTGTTTTGTGCATTGCATTTTATTGCAGAAATACTTAAATAAACAAAGGAAATGTCTCATGAGTTGTTCTCTCCCAGTAAGCCCATGTCATTTTGAATTAATGATTGATATATAATGATTTGCACGCGTGTGCACACACACACACACACACACACACACACACACACACACAAATGTATTGTGATGCCCCCCTGATATTTGGTGCCCTTGGCGATTGCCTAGTTCATCTATGCCTAGTACCAGCACACACACACACACACACACACACACACACACACACACGCATCAGGATGCGTCAGGATATGCAACACATTCAGTGCATTCATAGGTGGATTTTCCAAAGGCACATATCCCTAGAAACTGTGAGAATAGTCTGGAAACTGTCAGTGGAAGGGGTTCAAGGGACCTCCAGGAATGTAGACAATGACAACATCCTAGTTCGTATAGACCTCTCTACTACTTTGTTTCATACAATCAATTTCATTACAACAGGCACAATATGTTTGCTTACCTTCACCTTTTACCAACTTATACCCAGTTTAGTTTATGAATTGCATAAGCTCAATGTTCCATTTGCACTCGGAGAACGGAGACCTGTGCTATGTGGTCACAGACACATAATAAATTCCAGATGGTGTTCTGGATCAACCATCAACACCAAAATTGAATCAGTTATAATACACACAATGTCTGAAATTTTTAATGTAGTACTTTTTGAGTTATATGGTACACAGACACACAGATGCAATGCTGGCGAAAAAATGACCTCATTGGAAGAGGTTAAAAAAAAAACATAGAAAATGCATTGGCAGCACACTTATAAACAAACTACAAAAATTAAAGTGGACTTTTTTGCTATTGGGGCACACTAAAGTAAACACACTGCCATATTTGTGTATCTCTTTCCCATGCAGACACACACACACACACACACACACACACACACACACACACACACACACACACACCAAAATACCATACAATATTAATATTTCAACTTCCCTTTCAAGCTTGAAAACAGAGGCTGTAAAAGCCACATACTGAATGTATGGAATGATGAGAATTTTTATTTGCATATTAGGGTTTTCCCAAAAGTGAAACGTTTTTCCATTACCTCTTTCCATTAAATGTTGTGTTTTTTTATCTCTATAATCCATATGGTGTATTCACATTAAGTCATGATCTTATTATTGCACACACACACACACACACACACACACACACACACACACACACACACACACACACACACACGACACATGAGAGTAACAATTTAATATATTCAGGACAAGTGCATCGGAATGGAGACGGTGAAGGAATGATGGAATGTTTTGCCAAAGCATGAGGAACAAGGAAACTGGGCAGCCCCCGTCTCTTAACCTCTCTCTCTGCACTTACCCCGCATATCCTGAAGCTAAATTCCTTAGCCTAACACACCCACTGAATGAATGAAGAAGAGGCTTTGGCAACTGTCAAATGCAACTTATGACACAGAAACACAAACACACACTCACACTCACACTCACACAGTGCGGAGCAGCAACTTGTGAAGATACAGTGTACACCTGTGGAAAAAACAGGCACAGCAGGTATCCACTTTTCTCTCTCTTATTTTGGGTATAATTACTTTAGGAGAATTGTGTGGTACTGTGCAGACAGTTATGATTTTGGAACCCATGCTTACATAAGACAATGCTTGACAATAAATATTCAGTAAAGAGTTTGGTTCCAAAATGCAATAAAAGTCATTTTAATTCATTAATTCATTCAGAAATCATGTTTAACATTTTATTTTTAAAAGCATATGAGTATATGTTTGGTCTATAATTTTTCAAACGTCTGATATTTTTTTAAAATACACAATTGAAAAGCATGTATTTTGATTGTTTTAAAAAATGGATTTATAGCATTTTGGAACCCAGCTCTTCATACAGTATGTTTAAAATTTGCAGTAGGCTACATTTGTTTGGCAATGTCTGAAAACTGCAAAATGCATATATTTTTAACACTATGTTTGTTTTGTATATAGAATGTCATAACGATTAAACATTATGGTCTTGTTATATTTTTATCATGCAATAGTCTAACTTATCAAAAACTTCTCAAGAAGACAGGACGGTATAGCCATCCCTGTCCCAGTTTATAAATAGTCAGAGTTTAGAAACTTTCTTTAAGACCATACAACCATTATAATCCAAGAGTGAGTGGGTGGGTAAGTGTGTGTGTGTGTGTGTGTGTGTGTGTGTGTGTGTGTGTGTGTGTGTGTATCTGTGTGTGTGCGTGTGTGTATTTCTTTTCTAACCATTCCCATTGACCATTTTCCCCTCAGAACACACACCTGAGTTGAACACCTGAGTTGATAGTCCAAGATGTCCAAGGCAGCTGATTGGCTCCGTCAGAACTTCCCTGCAATACTGCAGCGCTTCAAGCTGATGCTCATCGCCGTCGGGTTCATCTCCATCATGGCTGGAAAGTTATGGGTTCGGGGCATCAGCATTGTCTTGTTCGCGGCTATATTCGAAAGAGCGATTGTCACAGTCCCAGACAAAGTTCACAATTTGGCCAAGAACACATTGACAGAATGGGCAAAAACAGCCGGAATGGAGCAACTCACACATGAAGCGAAAATAGCTGCAGGTGGAGCAATTGGTGGAGCAGGGGGCGGATTTATAGGTGGAGCGATTCGTGCGTACCTAACAGGGACGTTCTCAATCTTTGAGCCACTTGGGGTTGCGCTGGGGATCGTTTTGGGGAGGATACTTAGCAAGTCACTCAGCAATTCAATAACAGACAACAAAGCACAGCTAAGTGGCGCTATAGGGGCTGGCATTGGCTCAATGACTGGAGCCATTGTTGGAGGCAGCGGGGTAGTTTTCTGCTCCTTGGCAGGACTGGTGGTAGGAGGCTTAGTAGGTGGAGCAATGGGAGCAGTGAGAGTTAGTTCTTTTGGGAAATGGCCTGAGGAGAAATTTATTTCCATGGTTTCAGCCACAGCCATGGGTCTCGTCATGGCTCTTCACGGAGTCATCGGACTGCTGGGGTGCTTAGCGGTGATTGTGACTATGCTCACGATGCCATTGCAAGACAAACAAGGTAAAGCCAAACGTTTGTTAAATTAAACCATGCAAATTTTCATTTGTACTTTTTTGTGCATTTCTCAGTAAGTTGTAATAATATATAATGACAATAATTTATATGATAATAATTCTCAAAAATTGTATTCTCAATGAATTTATGCACTACTTATGTACCGTAAACTGCAGTACAGTATGTAGACCTTATGTACAGTACTTGACATACATTAAACTATAGTATAACCTTAATTGTTTAATAATTGTTACCTTTGTGTAATTTCAGTTGCACAAACCTCTACCAACGGGGACGATGAGAAGAAAGAAAAAAGCAAGTCAAAAGAAGACAAGCAGCAACACTTAGAAGCATTGAAACCTCTCCGATCCCTGCTTGTTGCTATAGGCTTTGTTGCAACATTGTCTTCAGGGGCACCGGGTACTATTTTCATAGTTGTAAACTTAGCCCTTACCGCTGTTTTGCTTCAGTTGTTCAGTGAAGGACATGAATCAAATAGTTTCTCAAGCGTCATGGAAACTGTGCACAAAGAATTTGGAAATCTGAACGAATATATGAAGACCGTTAGAGCAAAGATAGGGGTTGCTTCAGAGGTCAACACAGAGCTATTCGTGAATCCATGTTCTATCGGAAGCATAATCGGTGGAACTGCTGGGGGTACGATTGGCGGGTTAATTAACGCATTACTGCAAGCAACACACCCAGTCATCGGCCAAGCGGTTGGGGGGGCAGTGGGGGCAATGGTTGGATGGACCCTCGGCAAAGCATTCACCACCGATATGCTGAAGAACGGGCCCAAGCACAAGTGGGCTGCAGGGGCTATCGGGGGGACTTTTGGGGGAGTTGCTGGGGCCTCCTTCGGCTTTATCATGGGGGGAGTCGGTGGAGGGTTGACAGGAGGTGTGATGGGTATGGGGTGTGATAAATACTTTGAGGCAATAAAGAAGAACATGTAGAAAAGCATTGCAGCATTTACACTACTGATCTAGCACTTCCCCATTCATATAGCACTTCTCAAGTACTTGCTTTCCTGTTAGCAAATGACACTCCTAGTAGACATTTACTTGTATTGTGTTGTAGCTAGATAGTTATGCCTCTTTTGTAAGTCACTTTGGATAAAAGTGTCTGCTAAATGCATAAATGTAAACCTAAATGTAGCGCTGTATCAGCAGCAATACTTCTTAAGAAGCATACATGACAGCCAAAAGGTGGCTCCCTTCTCCTTCACTAGTCAGCTAAGCTGTATGTAGCCTGAATTAAGTATATGTGATACCATTTTATTTTATTAACATTTTCAAAGTGAAAACATTAACAGGATTTTAAAACCTCATCCTAGTCTGACTTTTCTTCACTTCACTTCTGTTACTTGCAGTTCTGGTATATTTGAAACCCAGGCAATCATAAAATCAGGTCACTTCGCTTTGGCTATTCTCATTCACCCTTGTGTTAATGTCCACATGTTGTTGTCAGAATTGGCCACTAGGTGTCATCATGGAGTTAGGTGTTTGTTTCAAAAACATTCTGATGAATTTTCCCAGAATATCTCACTCATGTTTTGCCCATCAATAACATTCGGGTCCTAAGCATGCTTTAGAAAACTTTTCTGCCCTAATTTCCCCACTTGTCACTCGTCTTTTTTAATCCACATAGACTCACAGTGGTGTGGGCGTACTACCATTACTCTCATTACAGTATCTCACTCCATAACTTTGAACATCGAAAATAACGGTGCTCTCCAAGGATCCTAAGCCAAATTTGCTGTTATTCTGTTGACAAACTACAATAACTTTTTATTTCCATGTTTTACAAAGTTGCTGGTTTTGCAAGGTCGAAAAGACTGCACAAAAAGATTTCCGCATATTGCATTAGGTCGATCCTATGGGGTTCTGTTCCAGTTTTTAATCAAAATGATGTAGGAGTGATAAATACTGATCATCATTAAATAAAGATATAGGACTAAAATTTCTTCATGTTTATGTTTTTATTTAGGCCTATTTCTACAGGTCTATACAGTATATCACAGTGACCACGCACATCCATTCCTCCATTTAGGATGTGTGCTGGATCAAAAACAATGCATTTATAAATGGTAACAAATGTGATCCACACACCGATTCTTGTTCCCTATTGATTTTTTTATTTTCTGTGCAACGTTTCGAGCTTCTGCTCTTCCTCAGGCTCATAACCCGTATAACCAACCATATCCGAATATATACACAGCCACAGGTGATTTCCATTTGTAATAAAACCACATTTCATGCTACCTTTATCATTCAATAAAGTGCATGTGAAAAAGTTAATGTGCCAAGTTGATACATTAAATAGAAGACAACATATAAATTACAAAACGTATCCAAGTATTAATTCATACATTTGCATCATGATATTAAAAAAAGTGAGTAACCAGAGGTTAACAGAGTAACCAGAGGTTAACAATTCCTTTAAGGCCCAATCCCATTCCTCCTCCTTTAGCATCAGCACTTGGTTGTGAGTGCCCTTTCAAAGTGAGACACCCCTCTGATGGTGAAGTGAGAGGGCAGAGGTCATAATCTTACCCTACAAATCGGGACAGCACTTAGCTCTAAACTGGCATAAACTGTTCAATAGCCGTCATACATAATCATCCTAATTTACCTTAATGAGAAAATCACCTATGCCAGGCGCTTGTTAACCTCACTCACATCAGATGATTTGTAGGCATTCCTCAGAAAAATATATGCATATTTAAGAAAGTAATTACTATAGAAAAGTAACTACTTACTACTTTACTTGGTATTTAAAAGATATACATTCCTCAGAATAATATATGCATACTTGTCTATTATTTATTTGTTTAAATAAACATTTCATAGGTTAATTTATATTTACAGTATTTATGTAAAATAGAAATAGTGTTTTTAATTTTTGTTTCACTCACCCCAAAATAGCACTTCTTCTCTCTCCACGAATAGGTCAATCGGTTTTACTCTACACGAGTATTTCCCACTGTCAATGGCAGCTACTGGACTGATGGTGATGGTCACAACCTTTCTCTGTATGTCATCATGTATGAAAAATCTACCATCAGGAATGACACTGGAGTCTGTGGAAGCCATTGTTTTACACACTGCACCAATATCCTTGCAGATGAATCTATAGATATAGTTTTTATTGAATAATCGTTCATATAGACAGGAAAAGCTTGCTGTTTGTCCTATATAGCCTGTTCTTATCTCTGCTTTACCCCAACCTCCTGCAATGACATAAAAAGAAGATGAGATTTAGATTAGATTAAATTAAATGATGACTACTTCTTAAAGTATAAGTCCGGAGTAAGTTTAAGCATAGCCCTGCCGCACGAGCCTTCTAACAGCAATATATTTCGCATGAAATGAAAGAATTTCGAACAGCATAGAACGGGAATGTGAAACACTTTACATTGATTCAATGTAACCTCAGATCTTACTTTCAGTTTCGAATAATGAGGATCCATTGATTCAGTGTAAATTGCCTGTTCGCTTTTGCGTTCGCGTTCGCTCTATGCTGTACCAAATTAGTTTGTTCCACTCGCTAACTAGTGCATTTTGCAATCTCTTTCAACAGGGCTATGCTTGAATTCACTCTGGTGCTTTCCATTTATATCATGAATATTTGCCATAGTAAATAAAGGATGTTTGTAAATAAGCACAATATTATTTTTTTTATTTATTAGGTTATTAGGCTTTTATTGACTAAGCTAAGCTAGCCAACAGAAGCAGTTAAGCCATCTGCACACCAGCTCCAGTGCTGAGCTTCCAACATTCTATTCCATTGTTTTCAGTGCAACCCTGAACACCAAAGCCAAACTCTTCTGCAATTGACTGTTAATTAGGATTGAAGTCTATTTTGTTGGAGCTGTTGATTCCATAGGCTATGTACTATGTTTGTTGCTAGCAGTCTGCTACGGTGTGCGAGAGCAAAAGAAACTGTCGAATTCAAAAGTGGTCAAAATGTGCTTTCTTTTTTTCAAACCTGTTTTAAAAAAAGGTGACAAATGTATAGCCTTGCTGTTTATATACCCCTCACTAAAATACCACGGCACAGCAAAATGAGAGAAAATATCGAGAGAACATTTTCCTTTGAATAAGAAGGGGTAGCTTACCTGAGAACAGGAAGATGATAAGAAAAATCAGAGTCATCTTGAGTTTTAGATCAAGTTTGTGCAGTCCATGGAGTACTGAATGCCCTCGAGAATTTGGGTGGCAAAACAAAATGAAAATGGCTTAGCAAATGTCTCATGACTCATCTTCTTCCCCTTTAACTCTCCTCCCACATCAAGGGTATAGATTTAGTGTGGACGCAAGTGACATGTCCCCACCAATGTCAAACGATTGCTGGATTGAAGACGCAAAAGTCAGAATCACTCAGAATTAACTAAAACACACGTACAGTACAAGGAGGGGAGGGGGGCATCCAGTCCATGTCCCTGTCCCCACCAATACTGAGACCAAACCTACGCCCTTGTCCCACATCCACAGAAATCTAAAGTCACAGCATAGTTTACGTAATAATGATTAGTATTTAGTTATTCTTTTTCTCTTCATTCATTGTTTCTTTTGTTTGTTTGTTTGTTTGTCACTGATGTTTAGTTATGTTTTCTGAGTTACATACAGAATAGCATTGTCCTGTTATCTCCATAATACTCCCATCTTGTGCAATTTGCTTCAACAGAGATATCAAGTCTCCTAGGTGGTATAACTGATATTATTCTATTATTATTTTGGCATAAATATGGCCTGGTCACTACAGCTTAGGTACAGCATTGTTTTGTCCTTCTTTTATATTTCTATAAGACTATAATCCCATTTGACACACTTTGCTTCAAAAGAGAGATGAAGTCTCTTAGGTGGCATAGTTGCCATTTTTTTCCGGCCTAATTTACCTAATTTTGCCTCAAAGCTGTATTCAGCAACTCTTTTGAAGTCCAAATTCGAAGAATTTTCATGTTATTCTAAAAGTTATATATGAAAAAGGTTATTTAGGGGGGGAACTAATTCTCTAGCTCCATCTAAACCATAGTGGTTGCTAAAATCCAGCGCTCCCATCCGGCCTACCACCAATCAGGTTCGAAGGGAGGGATGGCTGTCTGTCGATCACAGCTGAGAGCAAGCCCCTGACAACGTGCTACAAGTGAGGGGGTCTGAGAGGCCACTGAGGAGCATAATATAGACTGGGGAAGGGACCATTAAATGTGTATTCTCAGAATTTTGTAGACTTGCCCAGTAAAGCTATAAATACTCATTTAAACTAGATGTACCGCATGGCGGTATAAAATATGACCGTCGCTCAGTTCTGCACATTCTCTGCCCTCTGTGTGTGTGTGTGTGTGTGTGTTTGTGTGTGTGTGTGTGAGATATCTTTGGAGTGGCCCCGGGGACCAAACTAAATGTTTCCATAAAAATCATACCTACATACCCACCAAGTTTCATGTGCCCCGGTGTTACGGTGTCACAGGAATCGTTGACCAAAAATTCAGGAAGTAGATGACGGGAGGGAAAAAAAAAAACATTGACAATTACTATATGACTGCTAGCGGCGGTCATAATTCTTTTTCAATCCTTACAGTGTTGAGTGGATTTTGATCTGTATGCATGTGGCAGAAAAGTATTATACTCCATTGGACCTTGTGAAAAAGTATTTGACAAAGTATTTGTCTGTCTGTAGTACATTTGTCAGTGTATGAAATCTACAGTACATGCCTGACCTCCAGTGGATGAAATTGAAAACAGCCTTAACCGGTTGGTTTGTCTCTGGTCATTCCAAGCAATCCAAAAAGCTGAAGAGTGCAGGAGTATTAGACCTCATAATGTTTTGATAATGTTAGGGCCACACAACCCAAAACATTGAGACAAGAAACATTTTTTCCCCATTCAATGCATTTTTCTCGTACACGGTTATAGAGAAAGGCAGGGGCACTGCTATATCAATTTGTGGCCCTTTTTTAATGTTAATTTGTTATAGGGCCATATAGCCCAAGATATTTAGGAAAGATTTTTTTCCCCTTTAATGCAGTTATCAAACTGAGTACCTCCTTATTGTGGATATTAGGATCGTCATTTAAATAACTGAAACACAATCCAATGTGTTGAACAAATGCTGACTTTTGTAGTTTAAATAATGCACACACACACACACACACACACACACACACACACACACACACACACACACACACACACACACACAGAGAGAGAGAGACACACAAACAAACACACAAAAGAAAAGAAAAAAAATCTAATTCTGACCATGGGTCTGGGGGTTAGAGGGAACTGAAACTTTCATATCCTCTTGAAGACTTGAAGAGACAGAATGATCAGGGAAAAAAAGAGACAGAATGTTTTCTGAGTTTGGGGCAGAGTTTTTTTTTATTTCAAAATGTGGGTGATGATAAAATACATATATAAAATACATATATACTATATGTATGCCTTTTGGAAGGAAACTATATAAAAAAAGAAGCTGTAAAAAAGCAAACAATATTTGTTGAAATTTGTGTTGGTATGTTATCCTATCAGCTCACTATAGCTGCCCAGGCAAGTTCATCAATGTTTAGACATGGTGGCACTAACCATTATTCAAATGAATAATAATGCTATGGGAAAAGATTTCACAATGCATCACCACAGACAATGTAAGAAGATCACCAGGATATTGTATAATCACACTGACAGAATATATTGGTTTTAATGAACTGTGTACTTTATAATCCTTGTATAGTATGGTATGTAGTGTAGTAGCCTATATTTTGCAAAATCGTGAATGCAATCTGATTCTTACCAGCATGTTGGAAACAAAATAATGTGAAACAAAAGTAGGAAAGGTTAGAACAGACTTTGTATATTACTGAAAAATCTAACAATGCAATCACTAAGAAATTATTTAAATTTGCTAAGCCAAACAAAATTCATTTTTCATCAGTTTTGTAAAGCATTTACTATTAATGAACTTACCCAGTGTTTGTCATTGAATGACTCTTGGAATACCACTTTGAAACTTTGTATCAACACTTACAGTACCTGTGTATTATAACATGTCTGATTGTGGGTGTTCAATCACTGTACTGTGTCCTAGGGATTACTACAGAGTAGAAATCCATAATTTAATTGACAGAAAGAATTATGTGCAATATAAATGATCCTCATTGACTTGACTCAAAATGGCTTGTAATTTTACTGTCATTGGATTCAAATTGACATGTAACCTGAATCACCTTGGTTTGTGTTCGGGTCCAGGTCCTCGTATGCTGATGGCCTCACTGTTTTCTTTGGCTGAGGATTCACAGTGTGAGACGCAGCTTCGTCACATACGTCTACTGTGTTATCCAGATTGGGTGAATGTTTCACAGAGAGCATTGGAAGCACTCCCAGGTAGACCCGGTTGTTGGTGGTCCTCTTCTGGGAATTCTGGTACTCAGCATCGGAATTGGGGGTGTTGATCCTCCTTGGAGGTTTGACCTGGGTGTGTCCACTTGTTAGGGCATCGTCATAATCATCATCTGCAGTCCTCTACAGTAATAGGAAAGGACATGCTACGTTAGGTATAACGGCTGCTAAGGTTTTCTGATATAGGGAAATAATGGATGAGATGGAAGCGAAGGAAAAACATGAACAGAGTGCTAGCCCACTTACGCAAAATTGGCCTTGGAATCTAAATGGTGCACAACTGTTAATCATGGCTAATTATGTATAAAAAGACAATGAGATGAGGTCAAAGCAGCTAAAATACATCGAATTTCGGAATTTCTTCTTTATTGAGGGTAACGGATGTCAACAAGGCCTAGCTGGTGGCAGTACGTGCGAATCCTCATGACTCTATTCTTCAAGACCACTTCTAACCACCAAATTGTAAGCCTGGGCTTTTTAACTGCCATGTTGTGGGTTTGTTGTGACAGGTTCAAGACCAGAGTACAGTGTGAATGGCCCCAGCTACATGAGCCCTTGATTAGGGCTTGATTAGTTGTTTCAAATCATTTCTACTGAAAGATTGACTTTTCACAACCAATATGCACAATGGAGAATGGTCAGTAAAATGATTAGACAAATAGATTTCCCAGAGGCCCAACAAGTAATTGTGTGCACCATTTAGATTCCATGATTAGCATTTTTTATTCACAGTCAAAGTAGCACTACTAAAACACAAGAAACTTTCACTCACTGTGCAGATGGGCAGCCAGGCATAGGCTCTGCTCACAATAAATGACGGCTAAATAGTTTTCAATCATAACATGAAAAATTTAATTTTCACCATGGAAATAATGTGATTTTATGGGTCGGTTTGTAATTAGCAGCGCCAATGCATTGTTAGGCTATGTCTTTGAAGAGTTATTTTAGTCACTCACCTGTATATTTCCTGTTATTTTTGTGGACATGGGATGATCTGGCAAGGGTTGTGCTGTCAGACATTCAAAACAGAGTCAATTCATGCTGTAGGTCTGTCAACTACTTTTTTCAGTTTATATCAACTTGTAATGTCGTGGAACCAATGATATGCCAGCAATATTTTGCATTCATTTGTGAAAATGTCTTACAGTAAAACCCTGTTAGATGTTGGGCTTTCAGGTTTTCATCCTGAACCATCAAAAAATGGTCACAATCAACACCTCATTCATAACTGAACAAGAACAGAAACCATGAGAGGCTGTGAGCAGCTGGTTTTACAACCACATTTTCTGAAACTGTTACAGCATTGACCTGGCATGGTTTTACAATATTACAAGTAGCAAAAATTCTTAGATAATTCCTGCACCGAGTAATATTTCCTCTTGAAAGGTCTACATGTAAGACACAAGTGCATCCACCGTTCATCTTCTCATGGCACATCATTAGAAACTAAATGCGGTTGGAATGTAACAATATGGATATTACAACCACATGGAACTTCATTCAAACAATCAAAATCAGCGGACTGGAAGTATCTGTTTCAGAAGACCAGAATAAACTCACCAGATGTCCGCTTGTATTTGACCATCACCAGGAGAAGACCGATACCTAGTAAAACCACCACAACAGGAATCAGTATCCACCAGGCCCAGTTAGATTCAGAGGATATGGGTGGAGGATCCGTAATGTTTCCTTCAAAGTTTACTGAAACTATGCAATAGATTGAGAGATAAAATTAGATAGATAGATAGATAGATAGATAGATAGATAGATACATAGATACATACATACATACATACATACATACATACATAGATAGATAGATAGATAGATAGATAGATAGATAGATAGATAGATAGATAAACAGACAGACTCACTGACTGACAGGCTGATGTTTGTTGCAACATGACTGTTCATTGGTGTGTAGGTCGATGAACTTACCACTTTTCAGAGCTAACTGAATAGCTGATGTAAAATGTGGTCCGCTGACACCAAACTCAACACACCAATACACCCCAGCATCTTCTGCCATGAAGTTAACAATCTCGACGCTGAAAACCTCCTTAGCAGCTTGGTCCCTTATGGTCATTTTTTCTGGTCCCAGTGCTCCCTGTTCCAAACACTTCCTTGGATCTCTTCCTCGACAAAAATGTTTACGTCTTTCCTCACTGCTTGGGCTCTGATACTTGCAGGATATTTTAATGGTGTAACCTTCAAATGCAGTAGCACTGATCACTGGTGATTAAAAAAAACAAAACAAAATTACAATTTAGTGCAGAAAGCATAACTAAACTTCAAATATAGCAAAACTACACCTGGGTCATTGGTCTTTTGAGGCTGCAAGGCAACAGTCCCCACCCCCAACTCCCACACGCAATTTTAGAGTAAAGGCCAGTTCAAACTGAAAAGAACATTGTCTCGTGATTCTTAGGTCTCTACTGGCCGGTTATGTCACATAAAGTTATGTCGCTCGGCAGAGGTGGATTAAGGAAAGTTATGTTGACATAAAAGTGATGGAAAAGGGTTGGAACTATATAGAATGTTGCACATGCTCAGAATGTACATTAAACTTCTAAATTGATAAATGTTGATGGAAAACCATCTAGCGCATCAGAATAATGCGCTTCAACTCAAGGTATTGTGATATCGTTGAATTTTTAGAATCATTCTACTTATGGAAAAGCGTTTTTAAGCTTTTTATGTCGCTACGAAATAAATCGACTTATAGCTGCATTCGGTGACTCTACATAATTCCAAGACTTAGGCAAAAAAAATCTAAATCATACAACTCTCTGGTCCCTCCCCCAATCTCCAATTCGCTCCTCAACAGCCTCTCAAACCCCTCCACTCGCACATTGTCAGCGGCTTGCTCACAGCTGTGATCGATGGCCAGCTATCCCTCCCTCTGAACCTGATTGGTGGTAAGCTACAAGGGAGTGCTGGATTTTTGCAAATACGATTACAGGGTTTACATGAACCTAGAGAATTCAGGTTTTTTTCCTAAATAGTCTTCTACTACCAGAATAATTCTACGAAATCTGACTTTAAAAGAGTTGCCGAATACAGCTTTAAGAGTTGCTACAAAATCTGATTGAGAAGGGGCTACTGTTAAGGGCTCAAAAGATCATGAAGCAAAAACGTGAATGTCTTAGCATTGTGTAAACATGTCACGTACAGATTTTAACTGCCAGTGACCATTCAAAATAAGGACCAACATCCTTTGTTCCACATATGTATCTCCCACAATCATCTCCTTCTAGTCCTCTGAAGGTCACAGTGACTTCCTTGGTTCCGTGGTTGTCATGGAGAGAACACTTCTCATTGTCAGCTCTGATCTGTCCATGTTCAGTGTGAATTAGGCTGGTGGGATATCCCACTTTTTGGAGGTATTTTCCATATTTCTCATAGACAGTTGGATATAGGTAAGTCATCTGCGCTTCTCCTCCTAGGTATCCAGTCAGTGGCATGGCTGTGAGAGAGAGACAAGAGAAAGCATAATAGAGGTTGGCATATGATTAAATTTATTGCTGGTGTTTCACTCATTCGTACAATTTGCTGCGAGAATGCAAATTTGTATTTTTTATTTATTTATTTATTTATTTTTTAAGTGAGAGGACAATTTCATAACCATTTTCATTTTCATTAGCATATTGTGCAGGCTACTCTGTTTATTAAATAATGCTCCATATATTTGGTGAAATCATGTACTCGTACAAAATTCGAATTTGTTAAATCAAATCATATACACAATTTAGGAAGATGAAAATGAAAGTGACAATGTGTAGAGAGTGCACATTACTTAAATGAGTGCACACTTCAGTAAAATAATAGCAAAATTAACTAAATTAGTTGACAATTTAGTTGATATTGTCCAAAGATCTTGCCATGACACTTTTATGTTCTAAACAGACATGCATATCATAAGACACATTGTTGTTGTTTTTTTGTCTGAGGAAAACTATTCATTAATTAATAATTAATTAAAAATATTCATTAATGAATCATCTAATTAAATCATTTAAATAATTGATTTCATGCTCACCCCAGTATTCTACTGTGTCAAAGCTGACAGATCTCCCATTTCCTGTTTCCCTCATACACCAGTAAACTCCGCTGTCACTGTCAATCACACGACTAATGATGATGATCACTGCCTTGTTCCGTTTGTCCTCATATATGAAGAATCTGTCCTGAGCACCAACAGCGGTGTTTGTCGAAACCATAACACTGCACTGGGTCTCAGCAGTGCGTTTGCAGAAATATTTGTGGTTACTGCAGTGCTCCGGTTGGTAGTGACAGTAGATGGTTGATTTTTCTCCTATATAGCCAATCTTTATCACTGCTTCACAACAACCTAATGTCAAACAAAAAATGATTTAGAACTGTATGATGATAAGTATTAATTAAAAATATTACATATTCTTAGATATCTGTATTTAAGGTCAAGGCCACCTACAATTGTAGTAATACTATGATTGATAATTTAGCTCTCCATTCTCAAGACCAACCAGAGAATAATTCACTGGGAAGGAGAGAGAGAGAGAGAGAGATCAATCTTACCTGAGATCAAGAAGATGATTGACAAAGACTGAAGGTTCATCTTCAGCATTCCTGGTGCCTTCAGCAACCTGAGGTTAGGAAAATGATAAAGGAACAGAAGAGTTTTTCTAAGACTCACTTCCGAGTGCTGGTGCAGTGTGTTAAGTTTTCTGCTTACTGCCTCCCTACTGACCTCTCTAACTAGCTTCCCTTTTCCCCCTTCTTACCACATACATACAGTACACCTAGAGTTTTCCACCATGATGCGATGTCTGTTGCTGCTTTTAAATTTATAATCCTGGCTTTGTCTTCAAGTTGAATTCAAGTTGTAATTTAATGGCACACAATGGTAGCCTGACACACCAGACTATAACATGAATGGAGACGAGTGATAGACCCCCAGGTAAAACTGCTAAAACTAATCAGCGCGACTAGCAACTAACAAGCGATTTAAACAACGCTAAATCCGCCCAAAAACTCCCCGTCCAGATATAACGTTGTGATTTGCTGAACACCACAATGTCTGAATACAACCAAGAGCGTAAATAGCCCAGAAACAGCTCAGACGCATTCAAGGCCTAATATAATAACAATATTTCTGGTACCAATTATACATGTCTGTGTGTGTGTGTGTGTGTGTGTGTGTGTGTGTGTGTGTGTCTCTGTGTGTCTGTTTGTGTTCAGATTAAGCTTAACCTTTGTGAACACACTCTCTGAACAGCCCAGAAACAGCTCAGATGCATTCAAGGCCTAATATAATAATATTTCTGGTACCAATTATATGTATGTATGTGTGTGTGTGTGTGTGTGTGTGTGTGTGTGTGTGTGTGTGTGTGTGTGAGTGTGTATGTCTGTGTTCAGAGTAAGCCTAACCTTTGTGTACACCCTCTCTGAACAGGCTGCTTGCTTACCCAACCATCTCTACAAACTCTGCCCAATCTCTCTGAACTCTGTACTTGTCTGTCTGTACCAGTGCACAGGCGTGACAAGAATGAGAAGAAAGCAGGTTCTTAGAAAATGTTTATGTTTATTTTATTTGGCATGCTAATTATTAAACACATGTTTTGAGTAATTTTCATCAGTGGACATTCACATTTTTATGTTTATTTTAGCAGACATTTCTATCCAAAGCGACTTACAAAAAGAGGATTACACACAAGTAAAAGAGATGAGCTACAGAAAAAAAATCCATCCATCCATTCAATTTTGGTCCTGAAATCCCTTTCAATGAACGCAACATCAGATGCTTGTGAGGTTATGCTTGCACAGCACTGCTTCAAAATATGACCTAACCAAAAAAAAAAAAAAAAAAAAAAAGCGCTTTTGCACGAATGAGGGTTTGTAGTCAGTGTTGGGGAAGTTCAACAGGACATACTGATTTTAGGTCTGGAGCCTCTTAGGCTTCCTCTAGGGGTGAGGGTGACTTCCTGGCTGTGGCAAATACTTTCATGTCCTCATTTGGATGACTAAAACACATTTTTGAGGAGAGTGGTAAGGTGTGTGTGTGTGTGTGTGTGTGTGTGTGTGTGTGTGTGTGTGCTGGTATCAAGTGCTACAGGTCACTACTTTTAAAGGACTTCATATCAACAATTACATTAAAATGTTCCAAAAATGCAGGCCTATAACAGATTACATGAGAAGCACACATCTTAGCATATAGACATCTCTTTTAACAAATAACTAAAAAATAACATCTAGATATCTTGCAAACACAAGGAGATTCACGGAAGCACTGTCAGGTAGAGTGGGGTGTCTGTCACTGTGGAATTCTGGTAGTCAGTGTCTGTCACCTTGGAATTCTGGTAGTCATCATTACTTTTAGGTCTGTTAGGTCTCCTAAGAGGAGTTAGAGGTTTTGGCTGACTTTGACGACCGATTTGGGCATTCTCATAATCTTCAGTCAACTGTAATGGCAAAAAGTAATTCATTAGTCACTTTACTACCTTGCAGCAGCTACAGTTTTCAACGTAGCCCACCTCTGCAGTACTTTGTATTTGTGTATCTTATATAAGATACAGTTTTTTTTTTTTTTACTCTAACCCAAAATTGTGGATATTTATTTATTTATTTATTTATTTATTTATTTATGTACTGTATTTCAGCTCAATCAGATGGCACTGTTTAAACGTCACTTGCTTACCTTGGAATCTCCAGCTGTGTCTGGGTTACCTGGATAGGTAAAAATCATTTGCCATTATGTACAATGTCTTGAAATCATGAAACACAAAGTCCTTTTTCCCCGCTTAATTATGAGTACCTTTAGAGGAACCCTCAAGTACCATTAAAAACTCAATTTAGTGACACTTTCTGTGACTCCAATCTTTATAAGGAATGAGGCTAATAAGATGACTTGTGAATATTGATTTGATAGTAAATTTACATCAAATCAGTTATGTGATTTAGACCATTTAACAGACAAAGAAAACAAGAAAAAGACAAACAAAGAAGACAAAAACATAAGCAGAACAATTTGAACAACAGAACAACTTACCTGTCTTGGAGGTCCTCTTGTATTTGACCACCATCAGGAGAGGGCCAATACCCATTAGCACGATCACAACAGGGACCAGTATTATGATGGTCCAGTTGGTCTCTTCAGGCACTGTTTGAGCACAGCAGGATATGAGTGGAAGGAGAACATAATCATTCAGATTTAAAATCAGGAATCATTCCAAGACCTCTACATAATATAAAACTCACACACACACACAGAGACACACACATACACACTCACCTCTTATGACTGTTAACTGAATGGCAGAAGTCAGCTTTGGTTCACTGTCATCGATCTCCACACACCAGTATATCCCAGTGTCCTCTGCTGTGAGATCGGAGAGAGTCACGGAAAAGACTTCCTCAGCAACGTTGTCCTCCAGAGATAATCTGTCTTCACTCAACTCACCCTCTTCCAAGCACTTCTTTGGACTGTTTCCTCGGCAGAAATGTTTCTCATTTTCATCACTTCCTGTGCTCAGATACTTGCAGGATACGTACATGGTTTGGCCTTCATATTTACTTACACTGGTCACTGACAACAATAGACAATAATTAACAATTACATGGTTTCAGTGTACAAGTATAGGCCAAATTTCATTCAGGGCTACTGAACAGTGGTTAAAGGAATAGGCCACCCCAAAAGAAAATGTAGTCTCTTACCATATTCCCCTAAGTTGGATAAGTGACCAAAAGTGTTTTTCATTCAGCCCCATAGTTGTTCGTATCCAGAAGCGCAGCGTTAGCTTAGCTTAGCATAGAGCGCCGTAATTGGGAGTTGCCACTAGCCAGTCGTTCTCAAAATAGTCATAAATGAACTCAAGGTTTTTCCTAATTTCGTTGTTTCACCTGTACATTCAAACTGAGTACAAATGCCAATCCCATTAGGTCTAATATAGCCTAGGAGTGACAAAGTCTTGGGACTATATTCAGGCAAAGCACAGGCAAAGCACCGCTGATAAGCGTAGAATCCTAAAGTTAACGTAGTACTTTCTTTCTGGGGATTTTCAGGTGCTGTGATGACTTTACGCCTATCAGCAGTGCTTTCCCTGTGCTTTACCTGAATAGTCCCAAGTCCCAAGTCACTCCTAGGCAAGCCCTTCGTGATAATGGCATTGGCATTTGTACTTGGTTTGAATGTACAGGTGAAACAACGAAATTAGGAAAAACCTCGAGTTCATTTATGACTATTTTGAGAACGACTGGCTAGTGGCAACTCCCAAACGCTGCGCTTCTGGACACGGACAACTACGGGGCTGAATGAAAAACACTTTTGGTCACTTATCCAACTCAGGGGAATATGGTAAGAGACTAAATTTCGTTATTCCTTTAAGTGGTTTAGAATATGGGGTAAATAAGTATAAAACATATTAGCCAATCCGCTAACGATCCACATGTATAGTATTGCCTTCCACCCAATACCAAATGTTGGAATATTTGGTCTAAGTGAGTCTGATCAAAGTTGAAATTACATGTAAATCCCATCCTTTGTGTAATAATAATAATAATAATAATAATAATATGTATTATTATATGTATGTATATGTATAATATGTATTATTATATATGTATTACATGTATTGTGATTACACCTAACTTACAGATGCTCACAACAAGGGGCCATTCGAGATAAGGACCGGTATCTTTTATGCTAATTGTGTATTTCCCAGAATCCCCTGCTTCTAATCGCCTGAAGGTCACCGTGAGTTCACGTGTTCTGGTGTCGTCGTAGAGGGAGAACTTCTCGTTGCTGGCCTTGACCTGGCCGTGCTCAGTGTAAATAAGCTTGCTGAGGGTTCCTGATTTTTGGAGATACTTCCCCATGTTCTCATATCCAGTTCCGTAGAGGCAAGACATCTGCGCTTCTCCTCCTGTGTATCCGGTGAGTGGCATGGCTGTAGCAAAACGACAGGGATACATCCATTAAATATCAATGTCATACACATTCTCAGCGAGAAAAAAATATATAGCTTATTGCAGTTGTAGGCTTTAAGACAGAGAAAAAAAAACAAGAAGAATTGTAGAATGCTTTGTTGAATGTTTGAATGTCGAATGAATGCTTTTTTTTTGGTGCTATTTTTGGCCTGCATTTGTTAAACAAGAAAAGCTTGCATGAAAGATAAACGTTATCACAAAAGCATAATGTACATAATAACATATAGATAAACACAAACAGCCTACATAATCTTATTTATTTATGGGGGTGATTGGCGGGTTTATATTACATATAAACTGAGTATTGCAAACACCATTACTTACATGTTAGAATCCATATATGGATTTTTGTCATTTGTACACTTGTTTATTTGACTGTTTGGTGTATGTTTATTACAGGTAATCTTTCTCTCTTACTTACCCAAAACATGCACCATCTGGATAGTGAAGGATTCTCCTTTTGAGCCATAAACAACACATGAGTACGTGCCACTGTCTTTGTCAGACACACGGCTGATGGTAACAGTTACGACACACCTCTGTTTGTCGTCAGAAATGAAATATCTGCCCTGAGGATTGACCTGAGAATGATCAATATCTGTTGACACAACGGTGACACATCGTTTATGAGTATACTCGCAAAGGTGTTTATGGAAGTTTCTTATCACTCTTGAATAGGTCAATTGGAAGGTCATTCTCTCTCCCAGATAGCCAACCTTGATCATCTCCTCACAACAGCCAACTATAAAATAATACAAGCAAGAAGCAAGATTACAGACATTAGAGTCAAAAGCAACAAATTAGGAAAGCAATGATCCAACTATTTTAGTTCAGATTGTGATGATCCTGATACAAGGATTTTTGCATTGTCAATATCCAATAATAACTCTGCCAAAATAAAATAACATCAGTTAAAAAATAAAATCAGTTTATATAAATATTCATTAAAAAAAAAAAACAGCAACAGTAGAATCTTCATAGGAGAGGTGTCTTACAATATGTTTTTCTTTTTTTTAGGTGCACCCCTTCTTAAAAGATATACTACATAATACATTTATAATTGCAAATAACCATTTAAAAATCATGTATTTATATTAAAATCCAATAAACCAATCATCCATAATTTCCCAAACTGATAAATGCACATGATCAGAGCCCATTCAGTATGACAAATCAGAAATTGCTGTTAGTATCATAATACAGGTTAGACACTTCATCCTGCAGTAGGTTTTCAGTACACTCAAAATGGACCCTAGTGTCACATAAGGGTTTATATGTATGGCAGTATGGAGAACACTTTACCTGAGATCATCAGGAAGATAGTCTGGAAATGGAGCCTCATTCTGAAATTCCAAGCATCTGAAATCTGTACAGAATGTAAACTATGACTGCTGGTGAGGAATTGGTTGCTTAAATAATGAATGCCTGTCTGTGTGGTCTGGATGTTTGTATGGAAGTCTCTTAAATTTTGCATACTGCAACTACAACCTTCCCCTTTTATATTCATTATTGTAGGTCCACACTTCCCTATATAAGAAATGTATGAACATAGACATCCATTTACCATAATTGGATGGATGCAGCCAGGGGCGTAGTGGGAGAAAAAAAAATATATTGAGTTACCAAGGCCCTAAGTGGGGAGAGGGCCAAAAAGTTCAAAATAAGGTAATAAATTCCGCACCCCCAAAAAAGTATACCACTCATTTGAGTTTTTTTTTTTTTTTTCCCAATAACTGTTGTCAATAATTGTAATTTTTTGTGATGTAATGTTAACACTAAAAGTCCCCTGATTACACTGATTGCAGGATCACTGTGTAGACAAAGCACAACATAATGGAGAGCAAACAGCTGATCGTACAACCTACTTTATGGGCCTATGTAAGTACTGAGAGATATCATCGTTAGCATTACTGTCATCTTCATCATCATCTCAGAGAGAGTGTGTGTGTGTGTGTTTGGGAAGTGTTTTGCAGAAGTTCCTGTCAAAATCAACCTCTGACCTTTCCAACAGAGAGATTATTGCATAAGGCCAGTCCTTTTTCCTTTTTTTAATGAAAAAAAAAAACGTACTATGAACATATGCATTTGCCTAGGTTAACAGCCACATTACTTGAATTTCTTATGGGATGAATAAAGTATCTGGGTATCTGCTATCATTATTACATAAAGTTATTGTTTGTTTGGTCTTTGCAAAAACCATCTTCTTACAGATCATGAAGAATAAATCAGGCAGATTTTTTTCTTATTTACAGCCATATTCCTTAGATGATGCATGCACAATTTGCATTGAAAAATAAACAATGTCACCATAATAATAATAATAATAATAATAATAATAATAATAATAATAATCATATATTGTATAAAACAATATTATGTACAATGACAGCATACATCAACCACAAAATGTCTGATTCAAGATTAAGGTGATGCACCAACAGCTATTTTATGGGAAACCAGATACTCAATTGTGAAATAAATAAGTCATCAACATAGACAACAACTTTAATGAGGTATCCAATTAATATACTAACTAAGTGACATAACTTAAATCACTTTGATTTGTGCTTGAGTTGAACTGCTGATACACTGTTGTCTGTTGGCCATTGCTGGGATGGAGAGTGTGGTAAATTGCATCACTCCTGCTTGCAGTCAGAGTCTGATAGAGAGGTCCATCCTGAGGCTCTGGACGTACATCAACGTCATCATAACTCACATAGTCTCTGGTCTGATGTGGGAGAAAACAAAATAAGAATGTTTTTTTTAAATATCTAATGAAATTGGAGGATCTAAACAACATACCTTCACACACCTCTAGCCAGTGATGTTCACGCAAGTCCCAGACTTGGACTCGAGTCGCACTTAAGTCGCACAAACAAAGACTTGAGACTTGGACTTAGACTTGCCCTCAATGACTCGAGACTTGACTCGGACTTGAGCCTTGTGACTCGTGAACAATGATCATTTCGCTGAAAAAAAAAAATCATCTTTTTGTTTTTCCAATGTGTTCCCTTTCCTTATGGGAAACGCGGAGCGCTGGCAGAATATTTCTCTCCCAGATTACGCGCAACGCATGTGTGCAGTCAGAAATCAACAATGACCATGGCGACGGCAAATTCACCTGTTCCATTTGTTGTTGCATTTGAATATAAAGACTTCTCACACAGGGCGAACAGCCCTTTGCAAAGAGTGTGGTGTCAGGATAAATGATGCTGGCTCAACTACATCCAACTTTATCAGGCACCTCAGAACGACACACAAGCAGGGAAGCGCTTATTGTTATGGGGTGTTTTTGATTATCTTTTCTTTTTGTGTTATTGCCTTATTGGCATGCTGTTATTATGTTCTCTGATGATAAAGGGGTACTGCATGCTTGCGCAGTTGCAATGTATAGGTTGCAAACATAAGTCTGTCTTAATTGATTGTTAACCGTGATTTGGTTGTGACCGACAGTATTTAATGTTACCCAACAGTCGGGGTTCGCCTCTAGAGGATCTAATGATGGTATGCTATGTTATATTGCCTAGTTTGTGCAGACATCCTGATATTGATAATGTCTCCCTGATGCCCGCAAATAGAATAATATCTCCCGGAATCTAGAGCTAGTAAGCCAGGGCATGCAGAACATTTACGTCTACATTGCGCATCTTCATATGCGCGCATGTGAGAGTGAGCGAGAGGGACAGAGAGAGAAGCGGTGCCTGAGGGAACGGTGTGTGTGTGCATGCATGGAGGGTGCGTGCAAGACATAGAGCGTCCTGATTGGCTTACTAATTGGCTGAGTAAACCAATCAGCTTTCAGTTTGGGCGGTCTTTTAACTCAGCTCGGTAATGTCAACAGGATCGGTGTGGCAGAGAAAGAGTCAAAAAAAAAAAAAGAAGAAGAAAATACTGTATAAGACCCATTTTACCTCTGATTATGCAAAACAATACCCTTGCCTGATAAGAATTAAAAAATGATGACAATTTCGACAGATGCACCGTTGGTAACAGTGAATTCAGTATTGCCCATGGTGGCTTGAATGACTGTAAAAAGCATGTTGAGGTGAGTAGTGTAATTATCCATTATATTAGATCTAGGCCTATAACTGGCTGTCATGAAAAGATCAAACTATTTAAAACTTTCTGTAAACCAACAATAATAAGCTGATAAATATAATAGCCTGTACATTTCCTTGAATAATATAGTTTATTGAAATACATGATGAATAATCTTATAGGCCTACTAATAGGCTATAGGGCGAAGAAAAAAAAAACATCCCATAGGCTACATGATTTGTTTCTGTAATACCAAATTTTAGATCCTATGGATTTAAGATAGGAAGTTTCTGTAATATGCTATGAAAATGCAGTTGATCAAAATAGGATTTTAGACCTCAAGAATGGAAATGCATAATATAGCCTATCTGTGGTATTTGTTTTCTAAATATTTAAGTTTAAACAAAATGTTCATGTTTCTTCACAATTTGGAATTTAAATAGCCCTCTTAAGATACAATGCACCACACCATACCAAAAAAAAAAAAAAGACAAAAAAGGTTAATAGTTAATTTCAGTCATTTGAGACTTGACTTGAGACTTGACTTGGTCTTGGGACGAAAGACTCGAGACTTGACTTGGCATTGCTCCCAAGGACTTGAGACTTGACTTGGACTTGACTACAAAGACTTGGGACTTGACTTGGACTTGGAAAAAATGACTTGTGAACATCACTGCCTCTAGCTTTATACAATAATGGTTTCTCTTTTTTTACTTATGCATTACATTTTCCTAACCTCATACCTAAACCTCCGCCCTTTTGGGCTCAAGCATCTGAGATCGCGTCCATTGAAAGGGATTTCAGGACTGATATTGAACGAAAGGCCCAACCAGGAGACTGTACGAACTGACGGGCGGGATTTTTGACGTAGGTCATCTCTTTCAAATTTACAAAACACTTTTAACAGTTATATGAAAGAGACATCTATATTATGTGATTTAAATAGATTATTGAGGCAATTATTCCCCAGAAACTAGCATTTATGTCTGTTTGGCACAGTTGGAAACATAGAAATGACGTAGGATCACAGGACGCAACAGGTAGGTTTATATGTAAGTGGTTGAAGTAAGATGACAGACAAGTGGTTTGTCAAATTATTAGTCGAATTTAAAAAAGCACAAACATTTATTTTATAGTATTTTTTTATATTTCAAAGACCCCAATGAGAAAAAAAAGATTAATCTCAGAGCTATTGCTAATAGTGAATGATTAGCATGTATGCTAAGATGCTGAAGAAAAATGCTAGGAAGCATGTATGCTAATGCTGAACAAAAAGCTTCACTTCGTCTCCAGTATCTCACCTGTGATTGTCCTGCAGTGTTTACATATGATGGGTAATTTGGAGACACAGGAGCTGTAAGACATTTAAGCCGCAAAGCTAATTTTAAAGGGAACACAGCAAAGCTAATTTCAAAGGCACAGCAAAGCTAATTTCAAGGTCTTATCATGACCTGTAATTTCCTTTGAGGTTCTGGCTCATAAAAATCTATGATCATTTCAGGACGATGAACAGACCTGACTTAGGCATCTTCTTCCATTTGAACACCAGCAGAAGGAGGCCAATACCAACCAACAGTAGCACCACAGGTACTGACCACAAGATGGCACTGTTGGAATCTGAGTTACAAACGATTACAACACAAAAGAAAGCAGAAATGAAAATGAAGACATTTAGAAAGCTTACTTATTGCTTAAAGGAATAGTCCACCTCTTTATGAAAATTGGTTGTTCACCCTCTTACCTGAAGTTACATACGTGGGTAAAAGCATTTTGCTCTCAGTGCATGCCTTTTCCTAGTCTGACAACCCCAATTTAACATTTAGCTTAGCATAGGCACTGGAAAGTGAATTTGCCAAAGAGTTGCTATCTGGCGACAGTACATTCCAGCGCCTATGCTAAGCTAAAGTTAAAAGATGGGGGAAATTGGGGATGCCATACTAGGAAAACGCAAACACTGAGACCAAAATGCTTTTACCCACATATGTAACTCCAGGTAAGGGGGTGAATCAATTTTCATACTGAGGTGAACTATTCCTTTAAAAGGAGGTTCTGTTATGTTGTGAGCGTGGTGGAGAAGCAGTTATGTCACTTGATGTGAACTTGAAGAGTCTGCTAAATACCAGTCAACTTTTTAAAAAGCCACAATAGTCAATTGGCAGAGTGGGGGGTGCCCCATGCCTATATTAAAATATATTCTATTTCCAAATTCACCATTCCGTCCTATCCTGACAAGTCATGCTAAAACATTAACAATGTATAGTTTAACATCGATCAATAGACTAAACTCCATCCTGAGCTAGACAAAGTAATAGGATGCAATAGGATAGTGTATCTGTTATTATAATGTATTTGTTATCAAATGAAGATGACTTTAATGGGATCAGATGGCACCTCTACAACCTTCGTCCCTATCCTGCCACGGCCACTGCTGATAATAGTTTAAAATTAAAGCCACCACATGCAACATTTAGGTAAAATTTCGACGTTTCCTATTCATTACACCTTTATGTAAATTGCCTAAAACTCACTAGACTTGATAAATGACATGTTCCGGAGTAAAACGAGCCCCTTCACGAGATTGTCCGACCCTCCTAGAGGCAGATACCGCCTATGCAAGATCAGGGAGCACGTCCCGGCTATCGTAAGTTTTGGTTAGCAAGCAAGCTAGGTCACGTGACTTAGCCAGAGTTTACTGTTTGAATTACAACACGATTTGTGACTTCTCAGCGCATTCAACTGTCGATACATTTTGTTAGCGGCGATCACCATTGACTATGCAATTCTAAATCGAGGATTATTGGCAGAAACGCTTAATAACTGCTTTGTTTGGTTGTTAGCTTACTGGATGACGCCACCGGATCCTGCATAGGTTGTCTTTAAAAAAAAAAAAAAGTCATACCTTTCATAACGGTTAGCTCAACAGCAGAGCCGAACTCTGGTCCTGCCTCACCGAACTCCACACACCAGTAAATCCCAGCATCCTCTGCTCTGAGGTCAGTGATGTTCACAGTGAAGAATCTGTCAGTAACACCAGTGCTGCTATGCAAAGTGAATCGCTCGCCACTCACAGACCCCTCTTGCAGGCAGGTTATGGCATCTTTTCCTTGGCAGAAATGATTGTGGCTTCTACGGTTGTCTTTGGGGCATTTAACAGTCACCGTCTTCCCCTCATACCCACTCACCGACATCACTGTCAAACACACAGTCACAACAATTGCAGCCATCAGCTATTTTTTCAATTAACTTGATGAAAGTAGATGTCCTTCTTTGCATTCTTTTGCCCTATCAGTGATTGTCTGGATCCCTTTGAAATGTTGTTATGTTTCCCCAGTGTTGGTAAAAAAAAGAAAGAATTTGGCATGCAATTTTATTGTATTCCAATCACACAATGAAGTGTTTGAGTTTTGGTATGGTTCCATCTTACAATGCCCCATTTAGTTAATGTACAAAGTAAGTTTGATATTAGGCTGTACATTTTCAACAGTCGGTAACCTGAAACAAGAATCAACAAAGGGGTGGTCCGCACAGCAGTTTTTTGGTTCCCTCTATTTTAAATATTTATTTAGCAACGTTTCAAGCTACTTCTCTTCCTACGGCTGGTGTGCAGACTATCTCTTTGTTGATAGGTACATTCTACTTTGATCCAGCACCCATCCAAAAACGGAGTAAGGGATGTACGTGGTCACAGGACTATAATGAAACAAGAATCAGAAACAGATTACTCCTTTAACTTACAGCTTTTCACGATGAGTCTCCTTTCAGAAAGTTGAGCATCTCCTACTGAATCTTTGTTCGTTTTGCAGGAATACTTCCCAGAGTCCTCTATGGTGAGGTTACGAAGAGTCACATTGAAGGCGTGGGCCATGGGGAAATCATGGAGAGTCATCCTCCGGCCTACTTCTCGGCCCATTCTAAGAAAATACTTCTGCCTTTTCTGAAAACCCTGAGCATATGTGCACTTGAACACCACATCTCCGCCTACATAACCAACATTTGGCAATTCTATTTTTATGAGGAGAGGTAGAGAAAGAGAGAGAGAGAGAAAGAAAAGAGGGAGCATACTTATAATAATTCAAATTATAATAATATAATTACAAAAACATCATACAAATTCTACATGACTGTTTAATACATTTAATTTAATAACATTTGTTCAATTTAAACATATATTTTCAACTTCAAGTTAGGATGGGAGAGAACATTCATTTTATTTAGCAGTTGAAGGGGGTTATGGATGTGATCAATATTTCGACATCCTGTGGAATTGCTGGATAATTGATTGTGGGATATTCAATTCTATAAATAGATACATTGACTGTTATTTGCTATATGATCTTGCTCATTATACTGTAGACTCACCCCAAAATTGTATTGTTTGGTTGATATGTTGTTGTTGCTGGTTGATTTGTTGTACTTGCTGTTTGTTTTCGTTGAACAGGCAAAAGTATTTTCCCCTGTCCCCATCTGATACCCTTTTGAAGGTCAATGTGAGGTGTTTGTTTAACTTGTCATCAACTAATTCAAATCTCTCCGCATATCCTGTGGCTATAGTGATACAGTTCTGAGTGTTGCAATGCACTTTACAGAAGTATTTGTCTCTGTTTGTGTATGGCGGTGGGTATTTGCAAGAAATGCTTGTTCTCTCACCGATGTATCCATATCGTACCATTTCTTGACAGAGGACTTCTGAACAGAAAAAAATGACACTTTATTACACTTATTATGTTATTATTGTCATACATACATGGTCTATGTAAGATTTATAGAGAGTTTGAAGGTGTAGTTAAGCTACAACATTCACGGAGAGGATACAGTGCATTCTGTTTGAAAGATTTCATTGGAAGCAAACAGTCCTATGCTGCTGTGCCGTAAACGTGTGTACCAGGCAGCTGGGCGAAATGGTATGCAAGTATAATACAGGCATAGAAACTGGCACAACTTCATGTGCAGTTATTTGAAAATAACACACATTTTAGATAGCTTACCACAATTTGATCAAGCAGTGGGATAAATAAAAAGTGTAATAAAATGTACACTTAATTAAACCGTATAAAAGTAGATATGTTACCATGAATCAGGCAGAGCAGGTGAAGGAGAAGAAGCTTCAGTGGAAGATGAGGTAGAGACAGAATGTCTGGCATGGTGCTGAGCTGGGAGGCAAGGGTGGAAGCAGGAGCAGCAGCTCACTTAACTGACTGGAGGATTGAGAAAGGGTTTATATGATCCTTTCTCCTCTGTGTCACCATGAGTTTTGGATTCTCTCTTTTTCATTTAATTTCAGCACTTCTCCTCCTCCTTAGCCCATAAAAGGCGAAGATTCCTCTTCCTATTACTTAGGCAATACTCACAAGATATCTTAGAAGTGAAACTTGAAGATTATTTGTAATGTTGGAAGAGACAATTAAGGGCAATGTTTCCAAAATGATGAGTCATGAAGTTTGTGTGTGTGTGTGTCTGTTCATATTTGGGTTTGTCTTGATTGCTTAGCACCAGAAAAATAACAGAACTCAATGAGGAACTATGCAAAACTATAGCCTTTACTTTTGATATGTGTTCAGATTTTTTTTTTTTTTTTTTTTTTTGCCACAGAGCTTCCCCATGCAGGTATCCATTTCCCAAACGCTTCTCAAAAGCATTGCAGACAAGTTAACAACTTTGATGGTTGCACCCAGGGGGTCAGGATTTGGCTGGTTAGCTTCGCCAATTAGCATTGCACTTCCTTGTTGCCATTTTCCAGAAATGACATCATATCCAACTCCATTTGACATATGCTGATTGGTTAATGCTACACTTTCAGCTCATGTAAACGAGCTCCCTGTGCACATCAGTGGCGTTTTCAAGACGACGTAACGTTACAAAACATTTACTACATCACCCATAGGGATGAATGGGAACTGTAACGTTATGTTACAAAACGTTACGCCTGTTGAATTCGGCATCTTGACAACTGAAAATTTTGTTCAATTTTGGATGAATTCACTAGCCTAGCATTCTACTTTGGAATGAATGGGAGGCGGGACTTGGTATGTTTCTCCAAGTTTATTAATACCTCCATGGTTGCACCACAATTGCCCATTACCAACAAAGTTAGTATAGGCCTATATGTGTTTGGAAAACAGATACAAGGACTGACCGTTATGCGCCATCGTTTTCTGGGTTTGTGCTCGCATTTTTACAGATAGTGCTCCGACTACAGCTCCACAAGACTGTGCCACCAGCCTGCCACCCAAATATTGCATACCGTTATTACTCATCTCCACACAGAGGAGCTTGAGGGAGGTGACACAGCCATCAATTGACCCAATAAATGTTGTAGGACCATCGCAATGTAGCCTAGAACTCCAGACGTACTCTAGCGGTAGCAAATTGAATTTGCTCAGCAAGTACGTCTAGGGACGAGCAATAGCTCATACATCGATTGTGTCTGAGCTGTTTCTGAGCTGTTTACGCTCTAGGTTGTTTTCAGACATTGTGGTGTTTAGCCAATGACAACGTTATATCTGGACAGGGAGTTTTTATTGGGCGGGCTTAGCTTGTTTGAATCGCTCGTTAGTTGCTAGTTGCACTGATTAGTTTTAGCTGTTTTACCCGGGAGTCTATCACTCGTCCCCAGACTATACATTCATGTGATAGTCTGGCATGTAAGGCTAATTGCGATGACTCTTAACCTGAAGGTAAATTAAACTTAGCTGCATCATCTTTAATAGGCTAAATGTCAAAGCTACACCCTTGTGTGTGTGGCAGTACATGAAATAAGTCCGACAACACAATCACAGCTACACACACATATTTCACTCAAACCTACTCTCCAGTAGGGAAATATACTTACAACGTATCAAGTCCTCAAATTTTTGAGTAGTTTGAAGAGTCTTGCCAGGAAATTACTCCACAAAAAAATGTCAAACCAATGAATATGTCATGCTTAAAAAAAATCACAATTTATTTTTTATTTGTTTGTGTCCAAGTGAGTCTAATTTCATTAGAGAGTACATTAGGACTTTCAACATTTTTGACAGCATTATTCATATTTTTTCTTTATTGTTGGTGTAAAATCAAGATCTTTTATTGACACAATTTCAACGAATGAAAACTAAATAAACAGATTACAATAAAGAAAACAATCACTGTGAAATAGGTTTTACAAAAATCAATGTAAATAGCTGGCTGCCAGATTTGAGAAAGAGACAAAGCATATTACTCAAAATAATCACTCTGATATGATGGCCAGATCTACAGCAGAAGTGAACTCCGGCCCTCCTTCTCCAAACTCCACACACCAATAAATCCCAGCATCCTCTGCTCTCAGGTCAGTGATTGTGATGGGGAACAACTCATCAGTAGACGTCATGTTGTCAGTGTTGTTGAACGAAAAACGCTCCTCGCTCACAGACCCCTCTTGTAAGCACTTGACTGGCTCTTCCCCTTTACAGAAAAGCTTCTTGCCTTTTTGCTCTTTATTCTGATATGGGCAATTCAGGGTTATTTCACCTCCAAGATATCCTTTCACTGTGAACACTGCAAAGATTCATCACAAACATTACTATTAGTTAGACAGTGTGGCAACAAGAGACCAATTTCATGTAGAAATCTGGTGGTAATCAATCCACTGTTAATAGATAGCAGTTAACAGTTAGATAACAGTAATTAACATTCTTACTGATGTTAATAAGCTGTTTAATAACCATTTATAGAAGACAGTTATTATGAAGTGGTACCGAAAATTTGTTACAACATGTAACCAAAAATTGAGTTTGTAGCTTACACTACCTGAATGGGGCACATAATCTAACTTTGAGCTGCCCTTAAACAATGGACTGATTCAAATTGATCATAATGTCAGATATCAGAGACTTTTCTTCACCCTTAAATTTTTAAGTATATCATTTGATGAAAAAAAAAACATTTAGACACACATTCATACTCTTATTTGGTATGACACATGTAAAATGTACCCCCCCAAAAAATTTAAATTATTTAGTACAGCCATTTGAACTTACTGCTTTTAACGACTAGCCTGCGTTCCGAGAGGTGGTCAGGTTCATTTCCACCTCTTTTCATCCCACAGCTGTACTTCCCAGCATCGCTTGCCGTTAAGTTCTGAAGGGTGACCATGAAGACCCGGGAATTAGTGGAGTCCTGGAGTGAAGCGCGTCCATTTACATTGCTGGTTTCACCATTTTTGGTCTCAACAAGGTAGTCTGAGGATGCAGCATCCTTCTTAAAGAAGTATTTATCCTTGGTCTGAAAACCCTGGGCGTAGGTGCACTTAAATGTAACCTCTCCACCTTCGTATCCAATATTTGACAATTCTGTTTTTTAACAAAAAAATATACAAACGTTTAAACAAAGAGGACAACCTCTTATTCGAAATACAGCAACCATAAGACAAACAGGCACGTTATTTTACCAAATTGTTTTCTGTTACGAGGCAAATTGTATATATTTTACCAAAACTGTACAAATGTACAAAGATGCAATAGATAAGAGTTACGCTTACCCCAAAATTTAATACTTTGAAAATTGACTCGGTCTCCATCGTTGCCGAAACCACATTTGTAAACGCCACTGTCTCCACCAGCCACTCGTCTCAAGGTCAAGGTGGCAACCTTGCTAAAATGGTCATCCTCAAACCCAAACCGTTCATTACGTCCAGTGGCAATAGAGTTGCAAATTCCTCTGTCACAGACTTTACAGAAATCCTTGGTTTTGGATGAGTACTGAGGTGGGTATGGACAGGAGATGTCTGTTCTTTCTCCAATGTAGCCATAGCTGACCAAGTCCTCACAGGCAGAATCTATATTTGGGGAGAAAAAAAATATTTAAATAAAGATATTTTAGGTGATATGTGGGATTTTTATACTACACGTGTCTTTGACGGGGTCAGCTCTATGTTCCCACAACTCTATGTTCCCACAGCTCTATGTTCCCACAGCCCTATGTTCCCACAGCTCTATGTTCCTACATTTGTT
Source organism: Sardinella longiceps (assembly GCA_027497455.2). Classification (NCBI taxonomy): domain Eukaryota; kingdom Metazoa; phylum Chordata; class Actinopteri; order Clupeiformes; family Clupeidae; genus Sardinella; species Sardinella longiceps. Next base: position 69,049 of record JAODXP020009371.1, on the reverse strand, counting down.
AGGAATTTTTATTTTTCACAGAATTTTTGGAAATTAGGCCCTATGTTCCCACAGCCCTATGTTCCCATTTCTTAGGAAATTTGGGAAATTGAGCCCTTTTTTAAAAAAAATTGACCCTATTTTCCCACAGCCACCTGTTCCGATAAGGGCATGTTCACACCAACACAGGTAATATTTATCCATTTAGCCCTTCCGTTCACATTAGAATGGAGGATTCTGAAACTGAAAACGATTCCAAAAATGATTGCTGAGGTCGATTTCAAAAATGATCGCTGAGGTGGATGAATATAAAATCGTTGTGGAATGTGGATGCAAAACGTTCTGAAAACGAGAGTGGATGAAGATTGTTTTCATTATGAATATGAATCTAGGCAGGCAGCACAGCATAAAATAACCTTAACCCTTACCCTAAACCCCGCTACCTGGAAGGCGCCATTGAGGGCAAATAATACCAAAGATTGAATCTTGCTTGAACTTACATAGGGGGTTTACCAGGCAGTGGTAGAAATTTGAGACTATAGTACCTGACTTTGAAGAAAGAAAGAAAGAAAGAAAGAAAGAAAGAAAGAAAGAAAAACACTCAGAAATGTGAGAATATAGGGCAGTGGGAACATAGAGCTGTGGGAACATAGGGCTGTGGGAACATAGACACGCTCCCTCTTTGACAATGACTTTGACATAAAAAGTAAATACTGTTTTGTTTTTGCATTTACTAAGTAAATGTTCCACAAGAACAAAAACACAGATACATTTCACAAATGCATGTTGGGGAATAATACAACCCTTACAGGGAATATTTAAGCCATATTAAACTATAGATGTGCTGGACCACAAGAAAAAACATTTTCTTTTCTTTCATGTGTTCTTTCAGACACATTTATTTTTGTAAAGTCCACAGTTGAGTTGGCATTTAGCAAATTTTTAAATGTCAAGTAATCTTTCATCATCATAAAAATTGTAATTTAATGATATTTTGTATTTGACGGTTTCACAGTCTCCTCTAATATGCTATATAGAAGATCTATAATCCTAATCTTGCAAGTGAAGTCTTACCAGCAATCAGACAGAGTATGAGCAGCAGAAGATGCTTGAGATGAAGAGGAGATAGGTTCTCAGCCATGGTGTTGTAGGGAAGACGAGTCTGCAGCTCACTGACAGAGTAGCGGAGACCTGGGAGTTTATATTTGCTCTCCAATCTGAAAAGCTTGCGCAACTCAAGCTCTGACAGCAGAAATTATCTAATGTTTATTCAAGACTGTATTTGGAGTCAAAGTCCCCTGGTCAGCAAATTCAGCCTAGGCTTATGCTACAAATTTACGCAATATTTTATCCCACTCAAAGTACTGTATTGAGAAACTATGTTCGTTTGCCACACATACTCCCAATATACAGTATACTCCCCTTCAGTTTTTGTAAACCACATTTGTGCACATTTTGACTTGAGTAATCATATTTTGACGCCAGAGTTGTTCCCTTTATTGTCAGTAAAGGTGCTAGTCAACTCTTGCCTGGCAATGACAGAAACTTCCTCCCTCTGTCTTCTCATCAGACATCACAACCATTCTATGTCTCAATGAATGTGTTGACTAATCATCAAGCACCTAAATGCCTTTATTGCCAGTAAACCCCTATATTACTTACAGTGACCCAACTCCTCAGTTTAAAACTTTACAGCCATCTTCTTTCTTGGCTGCATTTTTCTCTCTCTCCTGGCCTTGTTCATATGGACAAGGATTAACCTGGATGTTGTTCAAGAAGTGATGGAGATAAGTTTTGAATCACTCCATTTGAGAAGAATAAACCAATTAATGGGCATCAAGGCCTCACCAGGGCATACTAAGGACACAACCTACAAACCATTCTTACTGGAGGAAATGAGCTGTGATTAAAGGTTATTAAATCATGGTAAAATATTGAGATTATTAAGAGGCTTTTTTTGTTTTGTTTTGTTTTGTTTTATCACTTGACAACAATACTATTTTTTTTATTTATTTATTTTAAGTTGATCAGTGGAATGTCCATCAGCACCTCTGCACCTGATCGAGTGAGCTATAGAGAGGGAGGTGGAAAAGCAGATAAACAAAGTTTCCACACATTTATTTGGGTACTGAATGTTTCTTATCTAACTAACTTCTCCGTATTTCTCAAGCATGTCATGCTAGGATTAGTCAGAGACAGACAGAGAGAGAAAATGGTCAGCTTTTCCTTATTCGTGTTTTATATGTGCTTTCGTACAATTAATGAGAGAATATATGCATGTCTGTGTTCTTTTTCTTTCAATGTGTGAGGCAATTCAAAATTGGACCTATTCCGAATAGCTGAAGGACAAATTAACAAAATGTTATTGGGTCAACGAGAGCAGTTGAATGAAAAGAGATGTGACAAGTGAATATATGCAAACAAACTATTTGCATCCTCTTTAATTTCATCTTTAATTTGTTTTACATTCATTGATCTACTTGTTAGTATAATATTTGGCTTGATATTACATTTGATGAAATTAATGTCCTCTCTATTTCACAACAGTTTAATTTACTTTTAAAAAGGATAAAAAACACATTGTACTTGGAACTGTAAGACCAAAACCTTGAATCCACATATATATGTGCCTATGAGTTCATCAAGACTGAGTCTTTGAGAGAGATAAAACCAACTTTATTTGACATTTGGCATATCAGTACAATGTTAAATCACACAAGGGCGTAGCATCTACTCCCATAGCTACATTTTGTAGATGCTTAAGACTTTAGCAGGCAAATGATTCTACTGTATTTTAACAAATCTTTTTGTACACAAAGCCCTCTAACAGAATATTGAAACATGCCCAGTGACAAAAAGTCCAAAATCAGAGGTCAGGTCTCATCAGTTTGGGTTTACAAAGTATTTGAGTAAATTATGTCATGAGAGGGAATTGTGGGTAATGGAGTGTTTGAGTAAGTTGTGTCCTCAGAGGGAATCATGGGAAATGGAGTGTTTGGATCTCTTGACACATCCAAAGGGCTTTTTGATGACGGACTTTTGGAGGAACCTGATAGGTATGATTGTTTCAAGAATAACTGATTAATCGCACCATTAGTTTTCAATTTGGGTTGTGGAGGTTGGCTTGAGTACTCCATGTATTCATAGATGGCATCAGGCATCTGAAACATTATCATTAATTAAAGAAAACAAAAAGTTATTTAAATTAATTCATAACCATAGTGCAGGTCTTTAACAAACCATGATTGCTACTATTAAACTACTATTAAACTATTCACAAACTCCTAATGTCTTACCTCTATTTCTTCCTCATTGATAATCACATCATCTTTGGTCCTAGGCCCTGCACAACACAAAACATAGCCTAGTAGACAACTTATTAGCGTTTAGCTATTTATTAATTTAATATGTGTACTCTTCACTGGTATTTGTGTGTCATGAACACAAACACGAAGAGAGAATAGAAAAGTGAAAGTAGAGCAGCCATACCTTTTCCTCTGTTCAAATAGCCTCTATGGTAGAGGGAGAGCAGAATTACAGCCAGGAGGAAGGACAGGAGCAGAGACAGCACCAAGGGTATGATGAGACCTTAAAATACATCAAAGCAACATTTGCAAGATACACTGTTTAAACGCATGTGTCACAAGCACCAACTTGTTGGTGAAGTAATAGTCTTAAACTTAATGGAATTATCCAGAGTGAAAGAATTTGTAGTCCTGTTGGCTCAATGGTGTTATTTGCCCCCAACGACACCTTCCAGGCAGCGCAGCCTTAAAGGCTTTCACCTTGCCCTATTCCTAACCCTAACCCTCTCAACCCTCATCCTAACCCTAAACTGAGGGGAGTAGTGCCTTGAAGGCAGCGCTGCCTGGAAGGCACCGCTGAAGGCAAAAAATACCAAAGACCGTCCTGTTGGGTAGCTATCGCTAACACAAATGGGCATATCAAAACAAAATAAAATCGATTAGCTTCTGTTACTGTTAGCTGCAGTCCTCCATCTTGATCTATGTTGCATGAAATCCGATCATTCACACAGCATGACAGCACTTACTAAGCGAGGTGAACATAGGGCTTTGTTTTGAGTCACTCTAGATAATTCCTTTAAACACAAAAATATTCATGAACAATGAGGGGCCAATAAACAGAGTTGTATAAAGTACTGGAGTAGAGGAGTGGAGTAGAAGTAAAAGTACCATATCAAAAAAATGACTTGAGTGGAAGTAGAAGTGGTCTCTAAACATTATACTTAAGTGGAAGTACTAAAGTATTCAAAATGTTTTGTACTTAAGTATTGCAAGTAAAAGTATTTAAAAAATCGCTACTTAAGTACTGAAAGTAAAAGTAAAAGTACTGTGAATATTAAAGATAGCAGTCAAAAGTTTGAATATCATATTGTTTTACATTTATTTGGCTGAAATAGTCTGTTTGGCCATGGACTCTAAGTAGGGCCAGGGATGGTCACCACCATTCCCCTCACTACAATCATTTAAAGTTAAAGAAATTGGTGTACTCCTTCTATCTCGAAATGGAGCAGTAGACTGACCCTTACTAATCGTTCCCAATTGACTGCATTCAGTACTCCGAAAGGTCGAAGAGGAGCATGAGGTCTCGTATACCGCTTGAATCGTCCAATAATGATTAAGAAAACCTGGTGATGCTCTCATCTGCATTGATAGGCTATCATTGGATGTGGTAACATTTTTTATAAAAGTAACGAGTAACTAATCAGCACATCAAAAATGTAACGAAGTAGAAGTATTAAATTCATCAAAAAATTGTAGTGAAGTAAAAGTGGAAGTAGGACAAAAAAAGAATACTCCAGTAAAGTACAGATACTGCATTTTAGTACTTAAGTAGGCTACTTAAGTAGTTCTACTTCGTTACTATACATCTCTGCCAATAAAGGGCCTGTGAACTGAGAGAAAAATTATGAAGACAACACACACACCGCTACCAAAGATGAATGACATTAATCATTCATTCATTGTTTATTTTTATTTTTCACTTACTCAGATAAGATGATGACAAGAAAGGTATTGATAATGATGATGTGATATTGGATGACGATGATGGTGTTTTTGTAAACAATGATAGTGATGATGATGATGAAGAAGAGTGGGAAGATGGTGGTGACTGTGATGCTAAAGGTGATGATTCTCGTAAAGATGATGATGTGAGCCGTGTTTTTGTAAATGATGATGGTGGTGGTGTTGATGATGAAGATGATGATGGTGGTAATAGTGGTGGTTGTGATGATGAAGGTGATGACTCTGTTATAGATGGCGTAGGTGAGGCTGAAGTTGTTAGTTTTAATTGTGTTGTTGCCAGTGTTGATGTCAGTGGTGGCGGTGCTGTTTTAAAACAAAATTTATACCTACTGTCAGTATCTTTGGGATAGTCTTCTATTTTTTTTTGTATAGTAAATGCAAATTACAGTGGTTTATAGCTGAAATTATAGTGGTTTATAGCTGTAGAGCAACAATCTGCTGTACTGCTTTACAAACTGAATGTCATCTGTAGTACAATGTGATCTTTGTTTACGTTTTTTTTTTTTTTTTTTTTTTACTTTCAGTTCTCTATGAACTCTGTCAAGCATTCAATCACCGAGGAAGCACATTTTTTCCGACTGTTCCTCTTGATTGCACTTCACACACGTGTAAGCACTGTCACTACACCTACTCTACTCTGTAATCATACACAGAAGTTGAAAAACAAGCATAACAGATCTGTTCACCCTCCATTAACTTTTAGCAGGGTACACAGGGACCCCGCTATAGAGGGGGAAAAGTTAGGAAGATACTACGGGCCTGGCACTGACAGGGGGCCCAGAGATTTTTTTTTTTATCTTAGCATCAATTTTTGAGGGGCCCAAAATTATTTTTTGTCATAGGGCCCAACATTTCTTGCAGCGCCCCTGAGGGTGCCTACTCACCTTCACTAAGAATCAGCTGAATTGGTGAAGAGTAAATGTTTCTATTGCCGCATTGGTCTCGACACCAGTACAGTCCAGAGTCTTCAGCTGACAAATCCCTGATGCTGAGCGTATGGGATGTCCCTTCAGAGTCACTAGTCCATTCCAGCCGATCAGAGTACATAATGTCAGTGCAGGCACTAGACTGTGGTCCCCTACAAACAGTGTGGATGTGCAGAGGGTGCAGACACTCGTCATTAAGGCAATGGAGAGAGGTGCTCTGGCCCAAAAAAGCTGTTTGCCTCACCACTAGGGGAGAAAACAATGAAAAAAGAAATAAATAAATAAACAACAACAATGTATTGTAAGATAAGAGGAGATGAGATATGACATTATTTTATTAAACCCAAAGGAAAGTCAAGAGAGTTTAAAGACTGTTTGAATAGCTGTTCTCACAGGGCTTCATGTGTTATCTGTAATGTGTAGAAGTAGTTTGGGAACAAAATTGATTCATATTGTTATAGTAAAAATGACTAAACGGATCTCCTGGACAGAGAGAGAGAGAGAGAGAGAGAGAGAGAGAGAGAGAGAGAGAGAGAGAGAGAGAGAGAGAGAGAGAGAGAGAGAGAGAGAGAGAGAGAGAGAGAGATTCGGAGCAAGCAAGATGGTAGCAGTATAATGTATTCCTTCATAGGTATAATAATACCTATCTAATAATGTACATAGAGAAATACAGTTGTTAGTTACATAGATAGATAGCCTAAATAGAAAAATATAGTCTATAGATAGATAGATAGATAGATAGATAGATAGATAGATAGATAGATAGATAGATAGATAGATAGATAGATAGATAGATAGAGTAGAATAGAAGTCTCTTTAATTTCAGAAATATCAGGTATGCATTGAAAATTCAGGTATTCAACTATGATATGAGGTAAAACAACTGTATTGTACTGTAGGTGATGGAAATGGCGAAGCCTCTTACTCACATCTCCACACAAAGAGCTGTATTTGTGTCCTGTCATCATTCCAGAACCTTTCTACTCCACATGTGTATGTGCCAGCATCCCAGAAAAGTGTTCCAATGCAAGATTATGGAAGAATTCTGAATGTGTATTCTGTGAAACATCATTCTTCATTTCCACCCTTTTACTAGCTACTTCTTAATCAGAACTAATTTTTGTTTGTTTGTTAACATGTCCATGTTGAATTCTAGAGTTACTTACTTTAAATGTATGTGTCAATGAACTACTGAGCACTACTAGAACAGGGTCCAGAAACTCTTGAAGACTCAGCTCTTCAGAGAGCATCTCCTGTCCTAGCACTCATGCACTCTAAAGACCATCTAGTGATATTTTCTTCTAAGACTCCTATGTAGCTTGATTGCTAATCCTCTTTTGTAAGTTGCTTTGGATAAAAATTGTCTGCTAAATACATTACTTTAAATGTAAATGTACTTCCAAGAACCAGTCTTTTCTCAGTAAATTTGACAATCACACAATAATCATTACACAACTGTTGATATCACACAATAATGGTTAAAATATAATTTAGGAATTACGGTCAGCTGTGTCCTCCGGTAGGTTGCCATACCAACAGGCCCCTGGAACATATGCTCCTGGAAGATATGCATTTTGTAAACTCACTTAAAAAAAAATAATCGTATCCATTCCATGTTTCATATTCAGTATATATTGTACTATCACCTGCTATTAATAGCACAACTAGTTGACAGATCTTCATGGTGATGATGGTCAGTCAAAACCAGAAATGTTCACATCTGAGTTTAGAAGCAATTGTTCTGTATGGACTCCTCATCAAAGGTGTCATTGGTTGAAATGATCTGAAGCTGGAATCACCCTTTTTTTATCTGCCCTTGTGACATGACTGTTTCCTTGACAGCTGCAGTTACTTCTTTTAAAAAAAAAAAAAAAAGAAAAAAAAATAGTGGAGAGAAACAGAGAGTATGACAGGAAGAGAAACAAGTGTTTCTCAATGTTTCAGTGTTTTGTTTAAACCAAACAAACACAGACAGCAGAAAAGACAATATATTACGTTTTTTTGTTTTTGTTTTTTTAACAGAAACCAGTTACAATGGAAGCATTGACACAAGATTTCATACTAAACAATGTCATTTATTGAAACATATAATCAAAAACATATCTTAATAGAACAAAACAACAGCAATAATAGGGATTTTAATCTTTTTTTTCAAAGAATATATAAGACTTACAGTATAAGTAATGATAATACAAAAAAACATTACTAGTTAAACATTACTGGGCCAATATGTTTTTTGTGATCTTCACACTTGTATAAAAAAAAAAACTTACACTGTTTCCTCTCTTAGTCGAGAGAGCTTTTAGGCCGATGCGAACATAACAAATCAAACTCTGGTGTGGACTAATATGAACAAACATACCAAACCCAGCTCAGGCTCTACAAAGCTCTGGGCTTCTGGTCGGTGATTTTGAAAGTGAAAATGGAGGTAACCTAACCGCAAACGTATTGACTATTAACGTATGGTCAGAAAACATAGCACACAAAAATGATTATCTCCGGTTCGTACTCTTTGGTTTGCAAATAGATTTATTGATTGGTGTGAATGTACAAAGCATTTGCTATTTTTTTCTTAAATTTGGCAACTGTAGGTGGACAGAAAACCACAGTCCTGCCTGGTATCTCCTTTAATCACAATCTAAGTATCTAAGCATCTTCGCTGACTAAGTAGTCTTAATAATGCTGTAGTAGGTGGATTCCTTCACTTCCTTTGTGCAAGCTTTGCTGCCCTCTGCTGGCTGGAACTGTACAGAGGCATATGTGTGGAGAGTGGAGGGCCCTTTGGGATGCTGGAGCAGTGAGTACAGTGGGACACCAGGGGGCGATGTGGCGTTGTTAGCAGTAGCAGTTACTGTCTTCTGACTGTCATCTAGATAGATAGATAGATAGATAGATAGATAGATAGATAGATAGATAGACAGACAGACAACATGGACCTAAACTTGTAGTGCAATCAGTATTTTGTTTTCCAGAAAGTAATTCTAAACTGATGAAATGTGGAACTCAGAAAGCACAAATGTGGAACTCAGAAAGCATTTTCTAACACTTTCTAAAATCGACCAGTAGCAACCCAGGCATTAGAGGGAGGCGGGTCAACCATGTGCTTTGAGAAATTACAGCGCTACAGGCTCTTGGTCAGACCAAAGCCTCACAGAGCTTTAAAAGTCGATGGCAATCAGGCTTGTGACTCACCATGTTTCTTTTTGTATCTGCATAGCATCACCATGACTCCCAGTGCCACAGCCAGGACCACACACACCAGCACAGCCACTAGGATGCCTGTATGGGGCAATATCATAACACAGAGTCCAGTTCAGACAATCACTCACATACTCTCATGTTTACATGTACGCCCTCAATTTTGCTGGGTGATCTATAATTTGGGTTATTAAAGGAACTTTTATTTTGCCTTATTGAAATAGCCAATGGTGTGCATTGTTAAGGGCACGTGATAGCTGTGTGCGCACTGTAATAAATTCTCTTGGACCTTCATCCCACAATGACAATATGCGTAGTGTCCCTCTGTCAAGTTTAAAGGACAGCTCTGGAGTGAATTCAAGCTTAGCCCTTTTGAAGGAGCATGCTAAATGCACCAGTTAGCCAGTGGCACAAAATAATTTGGTACAGCATAGACTGAACGGGAACGCAGAAGCGAACAAGCACTTTACACTGAATCAACAGAACCTCATTATTTGAAACGGAAATTAAGATTTGAGGTGCCGTGGACTCAATGTAACATGTTTCCCGTTTGCGTTAGGTCTATGCTGTTCGAAATTCTTTCATTCAATGTGAAATATATTGCTGTTAGAAGGCTCGTGCAACAAGGCTACACTTTAAGGTTACTGTTAGTTTGTCCTCCTGAGTATGCACTCATTTAAACTTTCTTAAAATTTAAAGTCACATACTAATAAGCAAGAATAATACTCTCTCTCTCTCTCTCTCTCTCTCTCTCTCTCTCTCTCTCTCTCTCTCACACACACACACACACACACACACACACACACACACACACACACACACACACACAGTTTTCTCTCAATGCATTACATGTAACATGAAGGAGTAAAAAAAATTGTAAAAATCTATTAAGGTGTGTGTGTGTGTGTGTGTGTTTCAAAAAACTGACGATTCTGACTCATTGTATAATACATTCCATTGCTGCCTACCGGTAGCTGATGAAGATGGTAGGGATGGTGTAGACCACTGTTGTACTGCTGTGGTAGAGTTCATTTCTTTTGTGGACTCATCACCTGAAATATTTATTTAGAAGATAGTATAAGAAGGACTGTAAGCAATCAGTATTAGCATGATGACCAACTTATAAGAAAGAGCTGAGTTGATTTTTATATCAGTACGCGTAAATGATTGCTCCCATGTTCAATTAAATTTGACAGTATAATTGAAAATTTTTCATCATTCACAAACCTTTAGGAGATGTTGACTGAGATGGTAATGTTGGTGTTGTTGTGGATTTAGTGCGAGTTGATGAGCTGGTGATAGTTGTTGTAGGCCCACCTGTGGAATGATGGTATAGATTATGCAGTAGACTCAGCTGACTGACTGTGCCGGTGTGTTTTTTTTTCCACAGTTTTTATTCTGAATGTACAGTATTTCGCTCCTCCTTTACTCAGCACACACTGAGATGCATGTTGCTTTTACACCTACTGCTCCAGTTCATCTATTTGCTCTGATTTACAGTTATTTGAATTCTCTGTTTGCCCTCCTGACCCCTTAAATAAATTTGAGTATTTTAGAGTTCTGAATTATTTATAGATTACCTGTAACAATAAGCTCTGTTGCCTGATAAAGGCTGGCATAGGAAACAGACTTCCTAGATTTCATAGTGGCATTCCATCCACACCAATAGACGCCAGCATCACTCTTGACAAGGTTCTTCATGGTAGCCTTGAATTCCTTACTCCCAACAGGGTCATAGGAACACCTGGTCTTTTCCAACTGTTTGCAGGTTGAACTGTCTTCTCCTACACAGAGAAATTTGTGTACAGGCTTCCCTCGGTAGTGGCAGGTGATAACAGCCTTCTCCCCAACAGCTCGAGCCATTTTCTGCTTTTGACCAGGAGAGGGCACTAAGAGTTTAAAACATGGCAACACAAAACACATTTGAATGAAACGTCAGTAGAAACGTAGCCTGACATAGTCCGCCCATAATACGGATGTTCATCCATATTCATGGTCTGTGGGACGGTCTTCTGGGGCGGGATTACATACAGTAGGTAGAGAGACAACTGGCCAATAAGCGAAGCTGATTAGTCAAGCTGTCCAGAACTGAATGCACTCCCCCTTTCCCTATAATTGCGTCAGGTTAAATAACCTCCAGACCATGAATACGGATGAACAGCAGTATTATGGGCGGGCTATGTCAGGCTAGTAGAAACGTAGGTTGAAATGATGAAGGCATTTGATGTACTTAAAGGACAACTCAATTTCAATTCAATTCCTACAAGAGTTAGATTGATCAAGCTATTTGACTCTTACAGGTTTTCTTGAGCAGAAACCAATAATATTTGCAGTTACATTAAGGTTACTTCATGGTTAGAGTATTTTGATAATGTAAATTCATATAATAATTTAATACAGTGCTGTTCATTGCATGCAAGACAGGATTTATAAAGGGAGAATACCGCAGTCATTCACAACAATGACTAAGAACAACAATGACTTACTGTAGAAGTCTGTAAAAGTCTAAAAGTTGACCACCACTGACCTTCGCGGAATTTTATGTCAGCCTTGTGTCCTTCAAAGAAGCATTTTTCTTCATCCTTATTTGTATTCCATGAAACTATTATACATCCTACAGGATGTTTTACCCATTTGTCTTTAAACGCTGGGCAGTTTATGGTATCACATGATGATTTAATGATAACAGTTCCTCCATTGAATGTTTTCAATTCATCATCATCAGCACCCACTTCTCCTGTCAATGTTACATAAACAAAATGCAAGCTTAAATCATTTGTATTTTCATTAAGGATAGTCTATCATGTGACTTGTGATACACATTAGGGGGTTGTCAGCCTTTAAGAGTCATTTAAAGTGATGCCTATTGTGTAACAAGGCTTTCACACTGCATCCGTCCGTTGACGGATCTCGTTGACTTTGAATGGAGCTTTCGCGAAATGCATTGTGGGTCCCAATCGGGATTGAGAGGATTGACTCCCCCCTCCGTCAGACCCCTCCCCCGTCATCTGTCAACAGACGGATGCAGTGTGAACGTAAGGTAAGGCTACTGAGGGCTGTCAGTAGTGAAAATGCAAGATCTGTTATCACCAAGTAATTAAGAGTCCAGGATCAATGTTAAACTTGTTTGTCCTGGATCAATGTACTCTAACACTAACCCTAAGCCTAACCCAAACCTTAACCTTAACCCTAGCCCTAAACCTAACCCATTGATCCAGGGCAACAAGTTTGACATTGATCCTGGACTCTTAATTACTTGGTGATATCAGATCTTCCAGGGAAGAGATTTTGGTACATCACATGATGTGTAACGAACCAACATTTTGGAGTAACTGAATGGGACCTCATTTTTTCCCTTTGGCTTCAATCTGTTGGTTGCCACATACTACACGGTCTAGGCTATGTATCGCAACATTTCTTATTCTTCTTCCTACTGATTTTTTTGTGAACTCAAACAAGCCAATGGTTGTACCCTAGAGTCACCAGTGTATATTTTCCCCACATTTACTGTATATTGCTCCCCATCGATTGTGATGGATAGTGTAGCAGAAACATAAAACAGCTTCACAATCCCACTGCCTCCACCTCTCTGAATACAATCATGCCACATTAGGTCATGACATTAGCCATTAGATAAAATATCTATACGCTCTTTGAAAACCCCATCCATTGCCCAGTAACTGTAAATACAGTAGCTATACTCAACTAAATGACCAAATATCAGCATGTAAGCAAGATAACAGCAAAATTGAAGCAAATAGTGAATTAAGTATAAAAGTATTCATACAATTCTCTGTTGATCTCTGAAGGAAGTACATACTCTGGATTTAACCCATAGTGACAAACAAAATATAATATAATAATATAATTATTTCAATATAAGTGAGAGACAAGGGAAACTGCAGTGACAGTACCTAACAGGAGACAGAGGAGAAGAGGAACGATCTTCATCCTAACAGGTTATCCAAAGCGGCAGGTCTGTCAGGCAGGACGATGTCAAAGACGACTGTCCAGACAGAGGTGTCGAACGCTATTAAATATGGTTGTGATACTAATGGACCGCTAGGCCTACACAGACTGTTAGCCAACCTCTGACTGTGGTTTGTGTTTATTTCCTCTATGTGTGTGTGTGTGTGTGTGTGTGTGTGTGTGTGTGTGTCAGACACTAATGTATACAGTATACTGAAAGGGGGTTTTGAAGTTGATGAACAGGAAGTTTTATTAAATAAAAAAGACTAATAACACAACATAAATAATAGTATTCGTAGTACACTGTATTAGTGAAATACTGACACATTTGTTGTACACAAGTTTTAGAGGCTTAGTTTTTAGTATCTGCTGTGGTTTTCTCTTTGCAAGGAATGATGTCATGGTGAAAACACAACCACTTCCCTCTTGTGTGTCTTGTGTGTCTGTCTGCGTGTTTAACACTTTTTTTTTTTTAGCTGACGTTAAATATGGTTGGTGTCTCAATACAGTTTCAAGTTAGTTGTTGTTTTACCACGGAATTCAAGCTATTGCTCAAAGGGGCGGTGCATTGATATGAAATTCCCCAGTTGAAAAGACCAGATTCATCTAATATTGCATTAATGTCTTACTAGGGCAAAAATAATAATAAATACCCTAGTATTAAAACTTTTACCAGAGGAAATGATTCACAAAGAAAGCTGATTAATCATGATTACCAACTTCAACTTGGAAGAAGTGCATTATGATATGGTGGGAGGTGCATTTTAAAAAAGGATATTGGTTCATACAGAGAGCTATTATAGACAAACACACACACACACACACACCACCACACACACACACACACACACACACACACACACACACTTACTAGCAGTGTGTAGTTCAGCCACATCCTCTGACGTGGGCCAGAGACAGAAAAGTGTCACAGGAAGAGAGAAGCCATCAGCAATAAATAAAGCCTTGCCTACAGTGTCATTATTGGCATCAGATTCAACAGCGACATGCGTCAGTCTGGGTCTTTCCATTATGTCTTATCTGTCTGTCTGTCTGTCTGTCTGTCTATGTATTTAAAGCAAGTTAGCCCTATAGCAGACGTTCAATCATATCCTACATTTCTACAATGACCAAATTTACAGACTGCCTCCATGCAGCAGCTGTTTGACCATAAAAGTACACATCCTGAGTAGCCTATATGTAATGAATGATTCACCTTCAGTAACAAGTAATTTGATTTGATGAGACATTCCATGAGTACTGATAGACTAGAGTATAACAGCACTGGGCTTTTATGCACCTTATGTATACGAACATCATTGATGAACAATTTCCTGAATATCAGTGAGGACTGTGTTTTAGTCGAAAAATAATAATAATAAAAAAAAACCACGAAACTGTGTATTGACCACATCCATGTATTATGTAAACATACTTATGACAAAGGAGACTAGGAGAGTCAGGTCATGTTGTAACAATAAACTAGAGAAAACTGTTCCATGCCCATGTAATGTAGAACCCTCAGTTTACCTCATAGATGAATGATCTTGCTCATCATATCATGGTGTGGATTTGCAAAAGAAGGCTTTGAATGGTTTTTCAAAATCAGTGGTTTCTAAGTCCACTTTAATTGTCATGAGTTGGTGCCTGTAATTCCAGTTTTGTCCATGTGGGGCCACTGTTGGGCTTTTCTATTGCTGTTCACTTTCCTCGTTTGATAATGTTCGCCTGTGCTTGTTAACATCACCATAAGTGAGAAAAGATCAGTGTCAACCAAGACCCTGTCTCTGACACCAAATCTTATTCATAACTCAGGCTCAGGAGTTCAGGAACCAACTGTCTGACACAATGATTTTACTTAACACTTGAGAGTCTTCTGAGGCTCAGCGTTTGGCAAGACCCTGTCTTTGACACTTGAGACTTATTCATAACTCAGGTTCAGGAACCATCCTCTGACACGATGATTTTACTAAACCTCCTAAACCTTAAGAAGCACTCAGACCACTGAACCCTCTGTCTAGGGTTTTTCCAGTGTTCAGCCTCGTCACCTGACGAGACTTATTGTTCTTTTTAGTTAAAATCAAGGTTGGAACAATAAACACCAAATAGACATACCCGTCACCTGACGAGTCTTATTGTTTTTCTTTTTATAGATAAAACAGGATTGGAACAATATAAACCAAATGTCTGATAACACAGAATCAGAGTAGTAATTGTTTTACCTAATGTCTTAGTGTCTTATTTTCAGTTCAACAGAAAAATATCATTATGTCACCAGGCAATTGGAAATCGTATTATTTAGCCCTTAATACACATCTTTATATTCATTATCTTATATTGGCATATTATGCTTAGTAACCTAATCGGTCATGTACTAGAAAACAGAGGGGACAGACATCCTGTCTTGACAGATAAATCCTGTCATACCCATACCGTCTTTGCTACAGAAAACAGTAAACACTCACCATTTTGGACAGGCCAGGTAGTCTCCTTCTAACTGGACACCAATAAACTTGAGGCTTTTCAGTAAATACGAGACACGAGGTAGGAATAAAAGAAAAAGAATAAAAGCTAATTTATTGTAAAACTTTCAGCAAGGCAATACAGTAATTCAAGAGTTCTTACAAACAAAAAAAGTGAGTCTGTGTCATTCTTCCAAAATCTGAATCTCTAACATGTGTCATCTTATTTATACTGTAGAAATTTTGCAGGGGCATGCAGAAAGTCTTGTAGGTGGTTTCCACAGGTGGGGGCTCAAGAGCCTATCTTATGCAGAACTTGTGGTTAACTGGAATTAGCTGATCAGATACATTGTTCGCTTCAAGGCTGGTTTGAACTGGCCTTGCGGTTTCTCTTTGTTCAATTCATTAACTGCATACAGACATTTACAGACTAATACAAAATCCCCTATTGATTATAAAGAATTAAACATTGGAAACATATTTTAACAGCAAGACTTTGATTAACATTATTAATGTAAATCTAGTTGATACAACAGCAAGATACGTCTCATATCATCAAAGATTTACTGGAATTAACATATTACTTCACATGACTTCTTATAGGAGGAGACAGGAAAAAAAAAACATTAAAAACAGCATTATTGCTTATTGCCAATACAGAAGAGATTATAGAAAAGTTAAAACATTAGACATTTTTCCTAAGAGATTGACTGGAGTAATCATAATCTTCAATAATCTTTGTACCAGAAGACAAGGCAGCATTCAGCAGGTGAGAGGTCAGTTGACTCACTTATGCAGAGGTTGTGGTTAGCTTACTTGCTGATCAAGCGTGGCTGATGGAACGTTGTCTGCTTCAGCTCTGGTTCGAACTGGTCTTGTGGTTGATTGTTGATCAGTATCTCTCTCGGTTAGGTACATCTCCCCATCTGTCTTTATTTTCTGTAAATTGGCTGTTTCATTAAAATAGTGCAGGGAGTGGGGGGCTTGATGGCAAGTCATAGGCACCACTTGATGAGCATTAGGTCAAGTGACCCATGTAGGTGCTTGGCTTGATTCCACATAGGCCTGTTGTACGGTTATGGTAGCCACTTGTGGTCCTTGTATTTGCCCCTGTGCTTGTGCCACACTAGCATATGACTGAGGCTAACAAGTCTTCCTTGTCACTCGTCTCTCCGAGCGCTCTTGTATCTCAAAACGTGGGTGTCTAAATTGCCCCTTCTCCTTCTTTCGGAAGTTTCCATTTCCCGGGCCTCTTACAATAAGCCTCTGTTTACCAAACCTGGATTGCCGTGAGTTCTCCTGACTTTGATGTTCTGCTGTGATTTTTGTTCCTATTTTTTTCTGTTGTAAATTTGTATTTGCCCTGCTGGATTGTTGGCTATATTGCCTGGATTTTGCCTGGATATTGCCTTTTTGTCTTGCTGCCAAGTAAACTTCAACTCCTACTTTTTGGTCTCTGCAATTGGGTCTTAAACCGTATGGTCTTAAACCTTATGGTCTAGCTTCAGACTGTCATGCCAGAGACCAGGATTCAATATCCAAGTGAGCCTAACATTCATAATCATTTACTGTAAAGAAAGATTTGTAATTCCATGGAAATTACATAGTGCCTGCAAAAAGTTTAAAAATGTTACAAAAACGAAGCTTTTGCAGGACCATTGCTAGGGCGTACTGTATATGATGGTTGCTATGCCGGTTGCTACATTGATCACGTTTGTTACTATGGATATTGCTAGGTCATAATTGTGGTAGTGGTTCTTATGACGTTGCAAGGCTACTAGAAGATGAACTTGTGTACAATATTTAAAGCCCTGGATTTGTTAATATTTTAGTTCCAGTAGAAACATAACTTTTTAAATGTAATTCTCTCACACCTGTGTTGTGCTTCTTATTTTTACTGTTTATCTGCAGCATACAGTCAGAGGGAAATACAGAAACAGGAACTTATTTAGAAAATGTTTGTGTTTATTTTATTTTAAACAAAGGAAAAACAAAAAAATGAAGGTGAAGATTAATTTCAATACAAAATGTGTAACTTACTTTCCTTTTGTGCAGTATAAATTACTTTTGAGGAAAAAAAAGACATCTAATAACAAAATACAGCAATTTATGCACAGGGGGAAAGAAAACAGAGACAGATATTTATCCAGAAAATAGGATAATGACTTGAGGATAATGACTTAAGATGTAATGAGTTTTTATTTACTGCAAACACAGACAAACAAAACATTTCTTTACAGTATGCAGGGGAAAGAAGGAACGAGAGAGAGAGAGAGAGAGAGAGAGAGAAAGATGGAAAGATAGATAGATAGAGAGAGACAGAGAGAGAGATAGAGAGAGAGAGAGCAAACTTTTGGGAATCTCTCTGTGTGTTTTGCTTACATTCTATGAAACTGTGATCATTACTCTCCACCTCAAGCTAGTGTGTGGTGAGCGTTCTGGCGCATAATGGCTGCTGTGCATCACCCAGGTGGGTGCTACACATTGGTGGTGGTCGGTGAGGTCCCCCTTCCACTGTAAAGCGCTTTGGGTGTCTTAAAAAGCGCTATAGAAATGCAAGGTACACATCATTCATGTAATCTGTATACTAGCTACAGCCTGCCTGGAGTTTTACCCTGAAATGGCTTCAGTAAGCAGTAAACACTGTTGCTCTTAAACTTTTAACTTGATATGGTGGAGAAACAAAATCTACAATATTCTTTTCTACAAAAAGTTTCCAACTTAAAGCTTGATTCTTTGTTGCATTGTGTACTAAGGCAGACAGAATATGAAATGTTGAAGATGTAACGTGGACCAGACCTCTCATTCTGGCATAGTAGGCATAATCAGGGACTTTTCCTACCACATGTGAAAATAATCGCTAAATAATTGCTAACTTGTTCACTTGCCAGGTGCAGGGGCGGTCCTATCCTCTTTGGTGCCCCTTATCTGCCCCCCCCCCCCCCCCAAAAAAAAAAAAAAAAAAAACATAATAATAATAATAATCATTATTATTATAAAATATAATAAAAATGACGCAGCACACCTCATCATATTATCATGGCCTAGAACAAGAGGATAAAAATAATAAAACAAAGTTATATAGCCATTGCTGCTAATTTCCATTTTTTTTTCCTTTTTTTTCTATTTTTTGCAAAACTCTTACTGTACTTATGGTAGCTATTATTTACTCTACTATATGCATGTCTAGCTTCTAAGGCAAAGGAGAAGATCTGAACCCCAAAACCCTCCCCTTTCTTGTGTGTGAGACTTCAGCACTGAAGTCTGAAAGCAGGCAAACCTTAAGGGATTTGGGGTGTTCATTTTCTGCAAATGGGTGATAGAAAACTCTTCTGTTCAAATTATAGGTCTATATCATAATGTGTAGTGATTGTTTTGGTTTAGTTTTATTTTTTGGCTGGTTATAAGATGGAACTCTAGCAGCTAAGTTTATAACACCAGATAAAGATATTATAAAATGGGGGGCGATCTTTACACTGAAATTGAACGCCCTAATTCTCAATAGAATACATTACAGGTGGCACCAATGCATGCCCATGGATGTCTACTTTAATTTGATACTGAATACTTCTATTGTAGGCGCGGATATACCAGTAACAAAGCTTCCGAAAGACAATGAAGCAAAACCGGATCACTCGCGATTGTAATTTTCGGCGCTCGCGTGCGCAATAATAATTAAAAAAAAACTTCGGAGTGCCCGTGATGCCGCCCTCACGACGATGCCGCCCTGGGCGACCGCCCATATCGCCCATGCCAGAAACCGCTCCTGGCCAGGTGCACACCAAATTTAATGTGAACTAAGCCATGTTTATAACAGGATAAAGACATTTCCCTTTCCAAATTGTGGGCGTGATTTTCACAGAAAAATGTAACCCCCTTATTATGACTGTAATGAAGTGTGTCCGGCGGTTGTTTAGAAGACACAGGCGTAGGAAAAATCGGATGGATTTGACGTCTTTGTTTTATTATATAAATAGGCTACCGGCAGGTTTGGACATATACATACAAAAATAAACAAACAAAAACACTTAGTAAAGAAAATCAAATGACATATAGTAATGCCTACGTAGCTAGGCCCTGTTGAATACCAACATACGTCCTCTCTCAGCAGAGACGTTCCTCCTCCCGACTGAAACCCCAATCGGTCATACATAGCACTGGTCAAAACCAAACACAGTCAATAATCAATTAACACATTGACACATGTTTTTAACCATTCCATAGCACCTGCGCATCACACTACTAGTAAGCTTTCATGTGTTTACACAGCAACATTGCTACACAACTGAAATAACAAATAAAGAAAAAAAATAACAAATGCACCCCTGCGTTAATGAGCGCTTCCCATACAGACGCTCGCTCCCAACATTCAAAAAGGTCCCACCTCCTGCGCTCCTGTTTGACTACCAGTACCCGGGAAACTGGCCAGGACACAGGTAACAAGAACCCTCGCAAACAAAGATTAACAGACACCCAGTTTCACATTTCTTACGATGTTAATTGTGCACAGTTGAAATTGTAGAAACTGCTCTGCTGTTATACTTCGCAATAAACTATACTTTTAGCGCTATTCATTCCGACGTCCATCCAACAGAAAATCAAGCCATCTCTTTTAAGTTAACGTTTACACAAACAGTACACATATCAGTCCCCCCAGGATTTCGCGGGCCTTTTTTGTGATAGTTGCGATCAAAAATGCTTGATTTCGCGGGAGGTTTTCTGAAAAGTTGCGGCAGAAGTTGCGCTGATTTTAGGCATTTTATTGCGAGAAAATTGGGGTTGGCAGGGAAAGTTGCGGAAAGTTGCGCTTTCTTTTTCTTTTTTCCAAAGCAGCATTATTTTGATGCATTTGATGATGGGCGGTAGTATGCAGTGAACAATGCCATATTGCAACTATAGGTTTTCTTTTATTTTGAGGTTCATTACTATCTAGAATTGCAGAATGCATATTATGGATGGCTAATGGCAATTATGGTTTTGATTACTATCAACCCTTCATATGACTACATGCCATCCAAGTTCATCTGTAGATAAACCAGAACAAAATATAATTTAAAAATATATCTGGAATAGTGATGAAAGCGCTGCTTTAAAGCAAATCAGGAGGGGGTGGTTGTTGAATGTCATCATCCTCCGCTTCATCATATTCAGGACCATATAACCTTAATCTTATTGGGCTTGATTGATTGCACTGAGCTGTTTGTTATAGGATACAATAAATATTTTTTTATTTTTTGTGACAATTATTGCCTGAAAGAAAAAAAAAATCTGCTTAGTTTTAATGCAAAGATATAATAAGCATTGAAGTTCATTTGGCTTGATATCTTAAAACATGAAAAAGATGCAGACTAGCTTGCACAAACTGAAAAAATGTTTTGAATTCTGATAGACCTAAGAATGGGAACCAATTTAATGTGCGTTTAGTATCAAAGGAGGCTCGGTCAAAATCAATTCTGTCGAATTCTTCGTGGAGATAGTACTAGTCTAGCCTACATTAGCAATAATCTGCAACTCCACTTGAATTCGTCATTTATCTAAGTGGGATAACTTGTGATTTTGGAATCCACACGCGCGCGCACACATGGAGGGAGAGAGAGAAAGAGACGCAAAGGAAGAGAACCCATTCAGTCCAATACGTAATTTAAGGTAACATTGCCTCATAACATAAACGTAACGTAAATGGCAATAGATCAAGAATTATGTGATTAGCGGCTGTTTTGCTGGTGGCAGACCATTCAGAAGACGCACAGTAACCTTTGCACCGCTAAACTAGGAGCAGGATAAAAGCGCTGCACCTGCTGAGCCTTTCACTCGCGAGTGATTGGTGATATTTCGAGAAACCTTCCAGAAAGTTGCGGGAAAGGTGCGGTGATTCCTCAAAATTGCATGGCCGCGATGAAGTGGCGGGGATTGGTTGAAGTTGCATTGAAGTTGCAAATTGCAACATCGCGAAATCCTGGAGGGTCTGATATATTTTCCCCATACCCATGACCCTATATTAAACACCATAATTCAGACATTACAATAACAGTTCATTTCTTGCATGACTTTGTCCCATTGTTCGACCTGGCGGGAAAACGCCAGTATAAGTGGCAGACGCATTGCGTTCTGTCACAATGACCCCCGCTAGCATGGCGGTCATATAGTGACTGTCAAAAAAACTGTTTTTTTTGTTTATCTGTTAAAAAAGTATCAGCGTTTCATGTCAATGTATTTTGGAAAGGCAACTATAACAACAGTAAGCAGCCTTGTAAATCTACTTTCACACATTAAAGTACCAAAACTGAACAGGGTAACCTTGAAAATGGAGTCGCATGTTTCTTTTACACGCATTAGGGACAAAAAGACAAATTTTGTCTTTAACACTTGCTTAAATATATGGGAGATAAATACAAGCGGGAGGTACTGAAGTGGGATAACGTCCTTTGAGGTGACCGATTCAAGGAAATTGGCGGAGGCAACTCAGTTCTAAGCTTCCATCTCGCTATTATTTCCATTCCACATTGTTGGCCGTTATCCCATTGGCCGTTGACACAAACCCAGTTGGTCCCATTGTTTTTTTTTTCTGACTTCATGCTGTGCGGACTGCACACTCTGCACAGCAGCTTGCTATATTGAATGGATCAATATTGTATATTTATATTCTAGTTACAGTAATATGCAGAGTTTGATAAATGTCCCGATGAAGAGAGTTTTAATGGAGATTTTGGTGGATGTGTGCCTGATCTTCTGGACTGGCTCTGGTTCCGGCTGGTGCATTGACATAGTCTTGGGCTGGGGAAAAAAAACAAACAAACAAACAAAAAAAAACTTAGCAATTAAAACCTTGCTAATTGGCAAGTTGACATCACCAAAAATAATGGACTTGCCCTTGGCCCAGAAGTTTAAACCATAATGGTGCAACACAGACACACGGAAAGTACTTTACATACCAAAACCAGAGCTCCCTTGATGTTGGCGAGTAGAACAAAGGGTTTGATATGAAGTATCCTGAGCAGGGTCTAGCTGGAGACTTTGGTAGATATTAGTCTGATATTCTGATGCTCTAGCGACCATCACTGCATTGGCATAGTTCTGCTCTGAAAAAAAAAGAAACGTTTTTTTTTAACAAAACAGTCTCTGTTGAAATTCATGCTTTATGTCCACTGTAAAAAATGTTGTGTCATCTTGATATATATAGTTTACATGTGAAAACAACGATGAAAGAATCATTGCAGTTAATACAACTATACATTAATTCTACATAAAGGCAACTGTGTTACACATTGTTTAGATTTATGTGGATGTAATGTTTTACATTGCATATTTATCTACTCATACACTGAAATATTATAATAATAATAATAATAATAATAAAAATAATAAAATTATTTTGTTCCACGTGCTAATTAGTGCGTTTAAGTGGCTTGTTCAACAGGGCTATGATTGAATTCACTACGGTGCTCTGAGTCTGTTTCCAAAAGTAGCCATAGTAGCCACATACTGTAGTGCACTGTAAAAAACGATTTGTAATGGAGACAGACAACCACAATCCTGCCTGGTGTCTCCTTTTATCACAATCTAAGTATCAAAGCAACTTTGCTAACTAAGTAGTCTTTACAATGCTGTAGTAGGTTGAGTTCTTCTCTTCCTTTGTGCAAGCTTTGCTGCCCTCTGCTGGCAGGAAGCATACAGAGGCATAAGTGTGGAGAGTGGAGGGCCCTTGGTGATGCTGGAGCAGTGAGTACAGTGGGACACCAGGGGGCGATATGGCGTTGTTAGCAGTAGCAGTTACTGTCTTCTAGACTTGTAGTCAAGACCACTTAGTGGACTTGTAGTCAAGACCGCTTAGACCAAGACCAAGACAATACCAAGACCAGAGGCTTACGAGACCAAGACAAGACCAAGACCAGAGGCTAACGAGACCAAGATGAGACCAAGACCAGAGGCTAACGAGACCGAGACGAGACCAAGACAAATTGAGGCCGAGGCCGAGACCGAGACCAGAAAAAAAGTAGACTATGCTATATTGGAAGTTATAACTTGATTTGAAAAACAACCTTGGTTAACATCCAACCCATATTAAAGAGTAGCCTATTATTTCAACTGCTGGCAACAATGGGATAGGGATAGCGGCAATGCGGGCAGGAAATAAAAACTGTTTTGATATCTGCAGCAATATTAGGCTAATTAAATGCCAGCAGGGGGATATCACCTAGTCCCCCACTATGATGAGTTGAGGTCTACCAGCAAGATGTCCCTGCTCCAGACATTTCAACCAGTAGAAAATCATTTCTGGGTAGCTGAGAGAATGACAGTCAACTCTATTACATTCAATTCTACTCTATGTTGGCCTTGCTTCTACTGGTAAAAGTAAGTCTTTGAGAGCGGGTTTCTCAAGCCAGGTGGCATATTAGAATTTTTTGGATGTTTTTTTTTTTCTTTATGCATTTTAGATAGCTACCTCCTTTAAACTTTTAAAGCATTTATATGAGATATAAATATGCTATATATGCTATAATGAGATGAATGTGGCACAATATGCCAACTTGATGGGTGCATTCTACTTTTTATTTTGTTTCCTTTAGTTTTAGATGTAACACAACATGCAGTGTGCCAACGGTAATTAAAAATAAGAAATAGTTCCACACAATGGGCAAGACAGACATGGCACTATGCAGCCTTCATAACACAAAAAGTAATACTGACTTAGTTTGTACTTTTAAAGTAGAATAGGTTAAGCACAAGATTAAGCCCTGTACTGTACTTTTCTGAGATGCATTTCATTCATACCTGCCCATAACTGCTTATTTTGATTTCTGAAAGTTGGCAACCCAACCAGACTTCTATTTGAATATTAATTTAACATGACCTGAGTTGATTTTGAGAACATACAATACAATGATATGGTTTTAGCAGAAGCTAGCCTACTTTGTGAGATGACAATAGGGCTGGTGCAGCCTGCAGGTTTACTGCTTGATGATTCTCATCACTACATGCGGTGACTGAGTTGGTAAACTGATAATCCGGAGCGGATTATCAGCGCTATAAATTCGCTATTACATTAAGTGGAATGGATTCTTTCGGGATGCAATAGAGATAACTTTGAGAATACATCAACGGCGTTCATTTATTGCCCGATAGGAGTCACTCGCAGGAGATTTGACATCATTCACAAGCGTCCATGAACCACTAAATATGGGAGTTTTTACGATGTCTGTGTCTCGGTAGCCTATACAAAATTTACGAAAATGAAAGATTTAATCCCCATAAATACATTAGAGATCACGTTAACTAGCATTACATCTCGCTCAGCCGTCACAACACATGCCTATGCATACACGAACATTTCATAATGAAATTGCCTACATTTTGCGAATGGAAAGTAAACTTTTAGGAGAGTAATTTAGAGCTGCATCTAACTGAACGTGCGTGGCTCTCTGTAACTGAGAGACCGGCCCATAAATGCATTTGAGAGCCTTGCTCTGCTGCAGCAAGGGGTCTCTTTTGCGCACACTCACTTTCGTTTTGGTGCGACTCATTGTTTAGGCTGTCATTTAAACCGGCAACTTGATATTGTTAAAATATATATTTATTGCATTTATTTATCTTGTCTTGGTCTTGGTCTTGGTCTTGCAAGACACCAAGACAAGACCAAGAGATCCGAAACCAAGACAAGACCAAGACAATACACTGTCAAGACCAAGACGAGACCGAGACCACATAAAATTGAGACCAAGACAGGTCTCGAGGCATACGACTCTACTGTCTTCTGACTGTCTTCTAGATGGATAGATAGATAGATAGATAGAGATACAAATATTCATGCATACGTACACACATACACACACACACACACACACACACACACACACACACACACACACACACACACACACACACACAGATACAAACCAAACACAAACAACATTGACCTGAGCTTGTAGTGCAATCAGTATTATGTTTTCCAGAAATAAATTCTGATGAAAGTCAGTCTGGATAAAACATGAAGTGAAAATATGTTTTAAATTTATCAACTTTAATGTTTACAGACATAAGAATACAGAGAGGTAGTGACTCACCATGATGTTTCTTTTGGTATCCGCATCGCATCGCCATGACTCCTAATGCCACAGCCAGGACCACACACACCACCACAGCCACCCGGATGCCTCCATGAGGCAATATCATAACACAGAGCCCAACTCAGAGAATCACTCACATACTCTCATCGGAAATGCCTATTTAGACCATCTTAAAGGTTAAAGTCACATACTAAGCAAGACCAATACCACCCACCTCCTACAACACAAACATAGAAACACACACACACACACAATTTTATCCTATCACAATTTTACCTTACTAAAATCTTTACCAAAAACCTTTACACCTTTATGCTATCTCCTCATCTTCATCCACAACTCACACTCAACTCACTTTCTTTCACCTTCAAATGATAGAAAGTCCGAGAGAGAATGACGCACACACACGCCGCACACACGCACACACACACACACACACACACACACACACACACACACACACACACACACACACACACACAAATGTGTTGTCACATTGTCTTCTCTCAAAGCATTACATGTTCCTGGGGGGAATCAAAAAAGTAAAAATACATAAAGGTAGGGTGTGTGTGTGTGTGTGTGTGTGTGTGTGTGTGTGTGTGTGTGTGTGTGTGTGTGTGTGTGTGTGTGTGTTTTATTTCAAAAACACACAATTCTGACTCATTGTACAATATATT
Organism: Sardinella longiceps; assembly: GCA_027497455.2. NCBI lineage: Eukaryota > Metazoa > Chordata > Actinopteri > Clupeiformes > Clupeidae > Sardinella > Sardinella longiceps. Next base: position 42,729 of record JAODXP020009371.1, on the reverse strand, counting down.
CCATTGCTGCCTACCGGTAGCTGATGAAGATGGAAAGGATGGTGTAGACCACTGTTGTACTGCTGTGGTAGAGTTCATTTCTTTTGTGGACTCATCACCTGAAATATTTATTTAGAAGAGAGTATAAGGAGGACTGTAAGCAATCAGTATTAGCATGATGACCAACTTATAAGAAAGAGATGAGTTGATTTTTATATCAGTACGCTTAAATGATTGCTCCCATGTTCAATTAAATTTGACAGTATAATTGAAAATTTTTCATCATTCACAAACCTTTAGGAGATGTTGACTGAGATGGTAATGTTGGTGTTGTTGTGGATTTAGTGCGAGTTGATGAGCTGGTGATAGTTGTTGTAGGCCCACCTGTGGAATGATGGTATAGATTATGCAGTAGACTCAGCTGACTGACTGCGTCGGTGTGTAATATCTTTCCTTTTTTTTGCACAGTTTTTATTCTGAATGTACAGTATTTCGCTCCTCCTTTACTCAGCACACACTGAGATGCATGTTGCTTTTACACCTACTGCTCCAGTTCATCTATTTGCTCTGATTTACAGTTATTTGAATTCTCTGTTTGCCCTCCTGACCCCTTAAATAAATTTGAGTATTTTAGAGTTCTGAATTATTTATAGATTACCTGTAACAATAAGCTCTGTTGCCTGATAAAGGCTGGCATAGGAAACAGACTTCCTAGATTTCATAGTGGCATTCCATCCACACCAATAGACGCCAGCATCACTCTTGACAAGGTTCTTCATGGTAGCCTTGAATTCCTTACTCCCAACAGGGTCATAGGAATACCTGGTCTTTTCCAACTGTTTGCAGGTTGAACTGTCTTCTCCTACACAGAGAAATTTGTGTACAGGCTTCCCTCGGTAGTGGCAGGTGATAACAGCCTTCTCCCCAACAGCTCGAGCCATTTTCTGCTTTTGACCAGGAGAGGGCACTAAGAGTTTAAAACATGGCAACACAAAACACATTTGAATGAAACGTCAGTAGAAACGTAGCCTGACATAGTCCGCCCATAATACGGATGTTCATCCATATTCATGGTCTGTGGGACAGTCTTCTGTGGCGGGATTACATGCAGTAGGTAGAGAGACAACCGGCCAATAAGCGAAGCTGATTAGTCAAGCTGTCCAGAACTGAATGCCCTCCCCCTTGCCCTATAATTGCGTCAGGTTAAATAACCTCCAGACCATGAATACGGATGAACAACAGTATTATGGGCGGGCTATGTCAGGCTAGTAGAAACGTAGGTTGAAATGATGAAGGCATTTGATGTACTTAAAGGACAACTCAATTTCAATTCAATTCCAACAAGAGTTAGATTGATCAAGCTACTTGACTCTTACAGGTTTTCTTGAGCAGAAACCAATAATTAATAGTTATATATTATTATGTTTTTATAAGATGTATTTGCAGTTACATTAAGGTTACTTCATGGTTAGAGTATTTTGATAATGTAAATTCATATAATAATTTAATACAGTGCCGTTCATTGCATGCAAAACAGGATTTATAAAGGGAGAATACCGCACAATCATTCACAACAATGATTAAGAACAGAACTAAGTCTGTAAAAGTCTAAAAGTTGACCACCACTGACCTTTGCGGAATCTTATGTCAGCCTGTTCTCCTCCAAAAACGCATGTATCCTTATTTGTATTCAATGAAACTATTATACATCCTTCAGGATGTTTTACCCATTTGTCTTTTAACGCTGACCGTTGGCATTTTATGGTATCACATGATGATTTAATGATAACAGTTCCTCCATAGAATATTTCAAATGGATATTCATCATCAGCACCCACTTCTCCTGTCAATGTTACATAAACAAAATGCAAGCTTAAATCATTTGTAATTTCATTAAGGGTTGGCTATCATGTGACTTTTGATACACATTAGGGGGTTGTCAGCCTTTAAGAGTCATTTAAAGTGATAGTCTGGGGTACTTATAATCATAGCCCTATTGTGTAACAGGGCTTTCACACTGCATCCGTCCGTTGACGGATCTCGTTGACTTTGAATGGAGATTTCGCAAAATGCATTGTGGGTCCGTCCGTCAAAACAGCTCCGTTGCCTCCATCAAAAAGTTGAAAAATGTTCAACTTTTTAGCTGGTGACGGATCCATCAAACCAATCGGGATTGAGAGAATTGACTTCCCCCTCCGTCAGACCCCTCCCCCGTCATCCGTCAACAGACGGAAGCAGTGTGAACGTAAGGTAAGGCTACTGAGGGCTGTCAGTAGTGAAAATGAAAGATCTGATATCACCAAGTAATTAAGAGTCCAGGATCAATGTTAAACTTGTTTGTCCTGGATCAATGTACTCTAACACTAACCCTAACCTTAACCCTAGCCCTAAACCTAACCCATTGATCCAGGGCAACAAGTTTGACATTGATCCTGGACTCTTAATTACTTGGTGATATCAGATCTTCCAGGGAAGATATTTTGGTACCTCACATGATGTGTAACGAACCAACATTTAGGAGTAACTGAATGGGACCTAATTTTTTCCCTTTGGCTTCAATCTGTTGGTTGCCACATACTATAGGCTATGTATCGCAACATTTCTTATTCTCCTTCCTACTGATTTTTTTGTGAACTCAAACAAGCCAATGGTTGTACCCTAGAGTCACCAGTGTATATTTTCCCCACATTTACTGTATATTGCTCCCCATCGATTGTGATGGATAGTGTAGCAGAAACATAAAACAGCTTCACAATCCCACTGCCTCCACCTCTCCGAACACAATCATGTCGTGACATTAGCCATGTCATGACATTAGGTCATGACATTAGCCATTAGATAAAATATCTATACGCTCTTTGAAAACCCCATCCATTGCCCAGTAACTGTAAATACAGTAGCTATACTCAACTAAATGACCAAATATCAGCATGTAAGCAAGATAACAGCAAAATTGAAGCAAATAGTGAATTAAGTATAAAAGTATTCATACAATTCTCTGTTGATCTCTGAAGGAAGTACATACTCTGGATTTAACCCATAGTGACAAACAAAATATAATATAATAATATAATTATTTCAATATAAGTGAGAGACAAGAGAAAAACTGCAGTGACAGTACCTAACAGGAGGCAGAGGAGAAGAGGAATGATCTTCATCCTAACAGGTTATCCAAAGCGGCAGGTCTGTCAGGCAGGACGATGTCAAAGACGACTGTCCAGACAGAGGTGTCAAACGCTATTAAATATGGTTGTGATGTTAATGGATATGACCACCAGGCCTACATAGACTGTTAGCCAACCTCTGACTGTGGTTTGTGTTTATTTCCTCTATGTGTGTGTGTGTGTGTGTGTGTGTGTGTGTGTGTGTGTGTGTGTGTGTGTGTCAGACACTAATGTATACAGTATACTGAAAGGGGGTTTAGAAGTTGAGGAAGTGTGGTGGACTATCTTAAAAATAACATGAAGACTAATAACACAACGTTAATAGTATTCGTAGTACACCGTATTAGTGAAATACTGACACATTTGTTGTACACAAGTTTTAGAGGCTTAGTTTTCAGTATCTGCTGTGGTTTTCTCTTTGCGAGGAATGATGTCATGGTGAAAACACAACCGCTTCCCTCTTTCTATAAATGTACAGACGTCTGAGTGCTTGTGTGCCAGTGTGCGTGTTTCACAGTCTTGCCCAACTGATGTGAAATTTGGTTGGTTGGTGTCCCATAAATGCATAATAATGTTTCAAGTTGTTGTGTCAATGTCAAGTTATGTGAGTGGGGACCTGCTATGCATGGGCACAACATGCTTTCTCAAACACCTCAAAAAGACTTTGCTATTTTCCTGTGAGCGCATCTTTTGTTTCTCCACCAAAGAAGCATGTTGTCTTTACTATGAATGTTGTCATGATGAGCACTGCCTATTGGGAGAAAAACAAACAAACAAACAAACAAACAAACAAAAAAAAACACCACCACAGCCCACAGCTTCCCACTTCTATCATACTTCTTCAAGTACATCTGTTTGCTTGTGTGTCTGTGTGCGTGTGTAACACTTTTTTTTTAGCTGACGTTAAATTTGGTTTGTGTCTCAATACAGTTTCAAGTTAGTTGTTGTTGTACCACAGAATTCACAAACTATTGCTCAAAGGGGTGGTGCATAGGCAATCAGTGGGGGTAGAAGATATGAAATTCCCCAGTTGAAAAGAATAGATTCAGCTAATATTGCATTAATGTCTTACTAGGGCAAACATAATAATACATATCCTAGTATTAAAACTTTTACTGGAGGAAATGATTCACAAAGAAAGATGATTAATCATGATTGTCAACTTCAGGGTAATATTTGGAAGAAGTGCAAAATGATATGGTGGGAGGTGCATTTTAAAAAAGGATATTGGTTCATACAATGAGCTATTATAGACAAACACACACACACACACGCACGCACGCACGCACGCACGCACGCACGCACGCACACACACACACACACACACACACACACACACACACACACACACACACACACACACACACACACACACATTTACTAGCAGTGTGAAGTTCAGCCACATCCTCTGACGTGGGCCAGAGACAGAAAAGTGTCACAGGAAGAGAGAAGCCATCAACAATAAATAAAGCCTTGCCTACAGTGTCATTATTGGCATCAGATTCAACAGCGACATGCGTCAGTCTGGGTCTTTCCATCATGTCTTATCTGTCTGTCTGTCTGTCTGTCTATGTATTTAAAGCAAGTTAGCCCTATAGCAGACGTTCAATCATATCCTACATTTCTACAATGACCAAATTTACAGACTGCCTCCATGCAGCAGCTGTTTGACCATAAAAGTACACATCCTGAGTAGCCTATATGTAATGAATGATTCACCTTCAGTAACAAGTAATTTGATTTGATGAGACATTCCATGAGTACTGATAGACTAGAGTATAACAGCACTGGGCTTTTATGCACCTTATGTATACGTACGTCATTGATGAACAATTTCCTGAATATCAGTGAGGACTGTGTTTTAGACGAAAAATAATAATAATAAAAAACACACACACAAAACTGTGTATTGACCACATCCATGTATTATGTAAACATACTTATGAAGGCCAAATTTACTCTGTGAAGGTAAAATTTAAATAAGGTTTCATAGGCTTTTAGTCAGATGGATTTGTTAATATTTTAGTTCCAGTAGAAACATAACTTTTTAAATGTAATTCTCTCACACTTGTGTTGTGCTTCTTATTTTTTACTGTTTATCTGCAGCATATACAGTCAGAGGAAAATACAGAAACAGGAACTTATTTAGAAAATGTTTGTGTTTATTTTATTTTAAACACAGGAAAAAACAAAAAAAATGAAGGAACATCTGTGAATAATTTGAAACTTCCTTGTTCTTCTTATCTGCACGGCATCTTGTACAACCGAATTCCAAAATAGTTGGGACACTTTACAAATTGTGAATAAAAACAGAATGCAGTGATGTGGAAGTTTCAAATTTCAATATTTTACTCAGAATACAACATCGATCACATATCAAATGTTGAAACGGAGGAAATGTATCATTTTAAGGGTAAAATAAGTTGATTTTCAATTTCATGGCATCTACACATCCTAAAATAGTTGGGACAAGGCCACATTTACTACTGTGTGGCATCCACTCTTCCTTTTGAAACTAGTCTGCAAACTGTCTGGGGACTGTTGAGAGAAGTTGTGTAGAGAATGTTGTCCCATTCTTGTCTAATACAGGCTTCTAGATGCTCAACTGTCTTAGGTCCTCTTTTTCATGTATTCCTATGTATGATGCACTCAATAGCTTTCTATGGGCTGTAAAGATCTGGACTGCAGACTTGATGGTGCCTTTCTAGATGCGTAAGCTGGCCATGCCACACACACTCATGCATCTCCATACCATCAGAGATGCAGCCTTCTGAAATGAGCGCTAACAATAAGCAATAACAACTTGGATTGTCCTTGTCCGGATGGTATGGCATCCTAGTTTTCTGAAAATAACTTTGAATTTTGATTTGTCTGACCACATGAACAGTTTTCCACTTTGTCACAGTCCATTTTAAATGAGCCTTGGCCCAGAGAATACGCCTGTGCATATTGGATCATGTTTAGGAATGGCTTCTATTTTGCAGTTTTAGCTGGCTATGGCGAATGACACAGTGGATTGTGCTCACTGACAATGTTTTCTGAAGTAGTCTCTTCAAGTGCCAGTTTGAGATATCCATTACATTAGCATTCCTGTATGTGATGCAGTGCCATCTAAGGTCCCAATGATCATTGGCATCCAGTAATGCGTTTTCAGGCCTTGACCCTTATGCACAGAGATTGTTCCAGATTCTCTGAATCTTTGGATGATGATATGCACTGTAGATGATTATACCTTCAAAATCTTTGCATTTTTTGTCCGAGAAAGTCCTTTGTGATCTCGGACCACTACTTCTTGCGGCACCATTTGGGGAACTGGTGATCCTCTGCCCATCTTGACTTCTGAGAGTCAATGCCACTCTCGGAGGCTCTTTTCATACCAAATCATGTTGCCAATTGACCAAATAAGTTACAATTGGGTCCTCAAGCTGTCCCTCATATGAAAATTTTACTTTTCTGGCCTCTTATTGCTACCCGTCCCAACTATTTTGGGATGTGTAGCTCTCATAAAATCCAAAATGAGCCAATATTCGGCATAACATTTCAAAAAGTCTCACTTTCAACATTTGCCATGTTATCTATATTCTATTGTGAACAATATATAGGTTTATGAGATTTGTACATGCTTGGATTCCATTTTTATTAACAATTTATAAAGTGTCCCAACTTTTTTGGAATTCGGTTGTACGTGTGTGTGTGTGTGTGTGTGTGTGTGTGTGTGTGTGCGCGCGTGCGCGAATGAACATGACTGTGAAAATTTACAAAGCTTTGTTAGTTGGCACGCTTAGTTTTTAAAATCTGCTGTGGTGTAAACTTTTGCAACTTGCCCAGCATTTGCTTAGAGACTTTGAATTCACAGTGTTCTGTGTTCTCTACTGGTCAAACATTGTCAGTACATCTAAATTGAGGACACAATGTTGTGGTTTAGGACAAACAACACTTCACTAAAATTTGTATGGTTGAAGGTTGTCACTGCCCGACCTTACCTTTGTGTCTTTGAAGATTGATTTCGATACAAAATGTGTAACTTACTTTACTTTTGTACAATATAAATTACTTTTGAGAAAAAAGGGCATCTAGAAATAAAAAACAGCAATGTATGCACAGGGGGAAAGAAAACAGAGACAGATATTTAGCAAGAAAATAGGATAATGACTTGAGGATAATGACTTGAGATATAATGAGTTTTTATTTACTGCAAACACAGACAAACAAAACATTTCTTTACAGAACATGCAGGGGAATGAAGGAATTAATCATTTATCTCATGTAGCCCATACCTGAGTGTGTGAGAGAGAGAGAGAGAGAGAGAGAGAGAGAGAGAGAGAGAGAGAGAGAGAGAGAGAGAGAGAGAGAGAGAGAGAGAGAAACTTTTGGGAATCTCTCTGTGTGTTTTGCTTACATTCTATGAAATTGTGATCATTCATGTGATCTGTATACTAGCTACAGCCTGCCTGGAGTCTTACCCTAAAATGGCATTGTACAATCTGCACAGCTGCTTGCTATATTGAATGGATCAATATTGTATATTTATATTCTAGTTACAGTAATATGCAGAGTTTGATAAATGTCCCGATGAACAGAGTTTTAATGGAGATTTTGGTGGATGTGTGCCTGATCTTCTGGACTGGTTGTGGTGTCGGCTGGTGCATTGACATAGTCTTGGGCTGGGAAAAAAAAAAACCTTGCTAATTGGCAAGTTGACATGACAACAAATAAGGAACTTGTCCTTGGCCCATATGTTTAAATTATAACATTGCGGTGAAGGTTTTACCATTATGGTGCAACACAGACATACGGAAAGTACTTTACATACCAAAACCAGAGCTCCCTTGATGTTGGCGAGTAGCACAAAGGGTTTGATATGAAGTATCCTGAGGAGGGTCTAGCTGGAGACTTTGGTAGATATTAGTCTGATATTCTGATGCTCTAGCGACCATCACTGCATTGGCATAGTTCTGCTCTGAAAAAAAGAAGAAGAATGTTAGTAGTAACAGTTACGCAAGATCTGATATCACTAAGTAATTAAGAGTCCAGGATAAATGTCAAACTTGTTTGCACTGGATCAATGTACTCTAACCCTAACCCTAACCCTAACCCTAAGCCTAACCCTAACCTTACTCCTAACCCTAAACCTAACCCATTGATCCAGGGCAACAAGTTTGACATTGATCCTGGACTGACTCTTAATGACTTGGTGATATCAGATCTTCCTAACAGTTACTGTGTTGTGACTGTTATGTAGATATAAGATGGATAGATAGATATTATTTTCCAGTAAGTGATTCTGAACTGATGAAAGCTACTCTGGATAGAACATGTGTTCAATTTATAAACGTTCTGTTTCACAGACAGAAGAACAGAGAGAGGGAGTAACTCACCATGTTTCTTTTTGTATCTGCATAGCATCACCGTGACTCCCTGTGCCACAGCCAGGACCACACTCACCACCGCCATCACTACGATAACTGTATGAGGCAATATCATGAAACAGCACAGAGGTACTCTCGTGGAAACTGTTAACATGTATGCTCTCAATTTTGCTAGGTGATGTTGAATTAGTGTAAAGGAATTTTAAATATCTTGGACCTTCAGGTGTGTGTGTGTGTGTGTGTGTGTGTGTGTGTGTGTGTGTGTGTGTGTGTGTTATTTCAAAAACACACAATTCTGAGTAATTGTACAATACATACGTGTTGATGAGCTGGTCATAGTTGTTGTTGGCCTACCTGTGGAATAATGGTATAGCGGTGACTGTGCAGTTGGTCAAGTCTTTGCACAAGTTATGCATTGCTATTATTGTATCATAATCAGCCCCTCGGTCTATACACTTTGCTTTGTACAAGGCTATTGAAAACAATTTGTTTTTATATTCCCTTGCTGCACTGATTTAGCCTACAGTTAATCAAATTGTCTTTGCTTGTCGTCCATCCAGAAACCCAATAAATATGAAGCTAATATATCACTGGTTGCAACAACAGCGGCATTTAATGCTTTGTTGCAAACTTGTTAAATAAATTTGAGTGTTTTAAAGTCCTTAAAATAATGTTGATAGATTACCTGTAACAATAAGCTCTGTTGCCCGATAAAGGCTGGCATAGGAAACAGATTTAATAGTGCCATTAAATCCACACCAGTACACTCCAGCATCATTCTTGAGAAGATTCTTGATGGTAACCTGACCCCAAGGATTGATAGAGTATCTGTTTTGACTCAGGTGTGTGCATGTTGAACCGTTTTCTCCCACACAGAGAAATGTGTTTACCGGTACAAGCGACCCTTTGAAGCAGGTGATGTCAGCACTCTCCCCAACGACACGAGTCATATTTTGGTTTGGATAAGGGGGCGCTAAAGACACAAAAAAACATTAGAATGATCCATTGTTACAAATCTCTGCTGAAATCTATGCAGCAGTTTCAATCTAACATGATGAAGTTGACACCATGTATTTAAACATATATTAGATCATTATTAGATCATTATAGATCATTCATAGAGTACATTTTAGAAGATATGCTGTTCAGGTTCAGGTTATTTTATGGATAGAGTATAATAATTTCATACAGTGCTGTTCATTGCATTTGCACTGGAGACAGAATACTCTGCCACCATTAGAAACAATAACTAAGAACACAAAGGTTGACCATTACTGACCTATGACATCAATATCAGCACCCTTCCCTCTGATCTTGCAATCTATTTCTCCAAGTTGGTCTATTGATACTATTATACATCCTTTAGGATGTGTCTTCCATTTGCCTTTGATTTTGCCACAGTTTACACTATCACATGGTGATTTGATGATAACGGTCCCTCCATAGTATGCTGTGATGTCAGCACCCACTTCTCCTGACAATGTTACAGAAACAAAATACAAGCGTAGATCATTTGTAATTTCATTAAGGGTAGGCTATCATGTAACTGGTGATACACATTAGGGTTGTCAGCCTTTAAAAGTCATTTAAAGTGATAATCTGGAGTACTTATAATCATAGCCCTATTGTGTAAGGCTACTGAGGGCTGTCAGGAAAAATAAAGAGAGATTTTGCCACATCACGTTGTGTAACAAACCAACTACTACGAGTAAATAAATGGGAGCTTGATTTTTCACCTTTGACTTCATTCTATAGGTTGCCACATACTGCACGGTCTAGGCTATGAAACGCAAAATCTCTTATTCTCTACCTACTGATTTTTTTGGTGAACTCAAACAACAGGCCAATGGTTGTACCCTAGAGTCACCAGTGTGTATTTTCCCCACATTTACTGTATATTGTTCACCATCGATTGTATGATGTGGATGGTGTAGTAGTAACATAAACAGCTTCACAATCACACTGCCTACACCTCTCCGAACACAATGTAATCATACAGATATTTTGAGGCTATTTCTTTTGTGAAATTGGATTAGACAAATCTTTGTTCATCTTTTCATCAACATGGTCATGAAATTAGCCATTAGATAAAATATTGATACGCTCTTTGAAAACCCCCCAATTGCCCAGTAACTGTGCAAACAGTAGCAACAGTATACACTAAATGACCAAATATCAGCACGTAAGCAAGATTACAGCAAAATTTAAGCAAATAGTGAATTAAGTATCAGAGTATTCAGAAGGTTCTCTGTTGATCTCTGAGGGAAATACATACTCTGGATTTAACCCATAGTGACAACAAAATATAATATAATAATATCATACATTTATATCATAATATAATATAAAATATTTCAATATAAGTGAGAGACAAGGGAAAATGCAGTGACAGTACCTACAAGGAGGCCGAGGAGAAAAGGAACGATCTTCATCCTAACAGGATGATGTCAAAGGCGACTGTCCACACAGAGGTGTCAAACGCTATTAAATATCTTCATCCTGCAGCAGGATGATGTCAAAGGCGACTGTCCACACAGAGGTGTCAAACGCTATTAAATATGGTTGTAATACTAATGGATATGACCGCTAGGCCTACATAGACTGTTGGTCAACCTCTGACTGTGTGTGTGTCTCACTAATGTATACAGTATACTAAAACAGGGTTTTGAAGTTGATGAGCAGGAAGTGTTAGTGGATTATCTTAAAATCAACATGAAAGACACATTTTGTGGTTTTCTCTTTGCACCGAAAACCACAACAGATAGCCTACTGGTGAAAACACAACCACTTCCATCGTTCTATAAATGTACAGATGTCTGAGTGCTTGTGTGCCAGTGTGCGTGTTTCACAGTCTTGCCCAACTGATGTGAAATTTGGTTGCCTGGTGTCCAAATAATGCATCATAATATTTCAAGTTGTTGTGTCAATGTCAAGAATGGGGATCTGCTATGCATGGGTGCAAAGTGCTTTTCTCAAACACCACAACTAGATGTTGCTATTGTCCCATGAGCGCATCCTTTGTTTCCAAAGAAGCATGCTGTCTTTGCTTCGAATGTAGTCATGACGAACACTGTCTATTGGGAGAAAACAACAACAACAACACAGCTTCCCACTTCTATCATACTTCTTCAATTACATCTGTTTGCTTGTGTGTCTGTGTGCATGTTTCACAGATTTTTTTTTTTTAATTGACGTCACATTTGGTTGGTGTCTCAACAGTTTCAAGTTAGTTGTTGTACAATGGAATTCACAAACTATTGCTCAAAGGGGCGGTGCATTGGCAATCAGTGAAGGTAGAAGATATGAAATTCCCCAGTTGAAAACGACAGACAGCTAATATTGCATTAATGTCTTACTAGGGGGAAAAAAAGATGCAACCTATAGTATTAAAAGACAGACAGACAAACACACACACACACACACACACACACACACACACACACACACACACACACACACACACACACACATAAGAGTGTGTGGTTCAGCCACATCCTCTGACGTGGGACACAGAGAGAAAGGTGTCATAAGAAGTGAGAAGCCCATCAACAAGCTGTAAATAAATTCTTATCTTCAGTGACATTATTGGCACCGGATTCATAAGCGACATGCGTCAGTCTGGGTCTTTCCATGAAGTCTTATCTGTCTCTCTGTCTGTCTGTCTGTCTGTCTATTTAAAGCAAATTAGCCCTAGAACAGACGTTCGTATCCTACATTTCTACAATGACCAATTTTACAGACTGCCTCCATGCAGCAGCTGTTTGACCATAAAAGTACACATCCTGAGTAGCATATATAGGCTACGTAACGAATGATTCACCTTCAGTGACATCAACAGTCTGAAGGGAGTGAGAATGTATCTATGTATATTTTTATCTAACTGTTTCAACCAAGTAATTTGATTTGACAAGACATTCCATAAATGCCGATAGTGGATAACAGCACTGGGCCTTTATGCACCTTATGTACATCATTGATGAACAATATCTGTGTTTTAGTCCAATAAACACACACACACACACACACACACACACACACACACACACACACACACACACACAAACAAAACTGTGTATTGACCACATCCATGTATTATATAACCAACGCTTATTAAACATATTTATGACATAGGAGAATCATTTCATATTTTAATGGGGAAACAAAAGAAAACTGTTTTACGCCCATCTAATGTCAAGCCATATGTATTTACCTCATAGATTAACATATATATATATTTTTTGCAATCAGTGTAAGGATCTTGCACATCTTATGATGTGCATTTACAAAAATAGGCTATGCTTGGTTTTGAAAATCAGTCAGTGGTTTCTAAAACGCTTGCCAGCGTTCTACAAAAAGACAAGTCTCCAGAATGTTGTGAATTCCCCTTCCACTTTGTGACATGTGAAGGTGAAATTTAAATAAGGTTTCACAGGCTTTTAGTCAGATGAACTTGTGTACAATAACAGACTGTCTCGGAGTGGCTAAATGACCCTAGATTTCTATGTGTCTAGTTGGTTCCAGTAGAAATGTCACTTTTTAAATCTAATTCTCTCCCACACTTGTGCTTCTTAATTTTACTGTTTATCTGCAGCATGTAATCAGAGACAGAGACTGGTTTATAAATGGTTTGTATTTATTTTATTTTAAACACAGGCAAAACAAAAAGGAACATCTATGTGAACATCTTGTTCTTCTTATCTGCATGACACCTTGTTCATCTCTCCCTCTCTCTCTCTCTCTCTCTCTCTCTGTGTGTGTGTGTGTGTGTGTGTGTGTGTGTGTGTGTGTGTGTGTGTGTGTGTGTGCGTGCACGCGCGCGCGCGTGTGCACTTGTGCGTGTTTAAAATCGGCTGTGGTATGTGGTTTGCAACTTGCCCAGCATTTGCTGTAACATGGAGACTTTGAATTCACAGTGTTCTCTACTGGTCAAACATTGTCAGTACATCTAAATTGTGGCTAAAATATTGTTGTGTATGACAACCAACATTTCACTACAATCAGTTAAAGGAGCTCTGTGTAAGAAATATATTCCAAATAATCCTAAAATTGCCTTGAAAAGCCACCAGACATGAAGGAATCATGTTCATTTTAAACACTGATTTAACTGACAGTTGTAGTCCAGCCAGAATATTTGCATTTGAAAAGCTAAGTTGCAGCCCACAAATAGAGTTTATAGTGTCATTTCAAGTGCCGTTTGTGTTGTTTTATTGTCAAGGCCTCATTATTCTTCCGAAATACATCATGACAAAGTGAGAAATAAAACAAGGATATGTAAAAGAGATGCTTTTGAAAGATGGAGACAGCAAAATATTTTGAAAATTATTGTACTACCAATTTTGGCCACAATCCTGCAGCAAGCTCCTTTAAAGTATGGTCGTAGTTAGTTTCTGGCCAACCTTTCCTTCTTTGTGCCTTTGAATGTTAATTTTTATAAAAAAAAAAAACACAGCAGACAACACAGAGTTAGTATTTCACAAGAATATAGAACAATGGCTGATGGGTTTTTATTTACTGTACACACAGACCAAACATCTCATGTACATGCAAGAGAATGAAGGAACACATAATTACACAATTAAACAAAGGGTTTCTGACAGATCAAAGTGAACATAAACAGAAAGAGCAGGTTAAAATAAGAGTTTATTTGACAATAGTAGCTATGGGGACAGTGAAGTCTACATAATTGTTTTTGTTTAATTGCCAATAATGAGCTTTCATTTCCAAATAAATCTAGGATTGTGTTTATTTAAAGGAGTAGTCCATCTTTTTATGAAATTGGGTTATTCACTGTCTTGCCTGGAGTTAAATATATGGGTAAAAACATTTTGGTCTCAGTGCTTGCGTTTTCCTAGTCTGGCATCCCCAATTTTAGCTTTACCAAAATGTTATGTTGCCAAAGGGTTGCTATCTGGCTACTTTCAGCTGGATTGCCCATGCGCCAAGAACGCTCCAAACGCTCTCTGGATAAACAAACGAGAATTCCATTCACACTCCGAATTTACAAATGGTTTATAAAAGTGCCGGTGTGTGCTTGGAGCCCTAAGAGGGGCAAATTAAGAACGCATCCTACAGTACTGTATGTGACATCAACGGTAGACATGATGCTATGGTTGTCTGAATGAAAATGAAGAAAGTTCTGTTATCTTCTCCCTGGTTCAGTGACATAAGATATTGTTTAAACAGGCCCAGTGATGATTATAAACAATGCAACAGTTTAGTTATAAGTTATTTCTTTGTGATTTGTACACAATTTCAAGTAATTACCCACTCTTTGCGCACTGAACTGGAAGCCAATCAGGGCTTATTAAAATCTTTTGGCAAAATTCTCCATTCAATGGTTTGAGGAGGCAACTCAGTTCTTAACCTCCACCTCGTCATTATTTTCATCGAACCGGTCACATTGTTGCCCTTATACCTTACGCATAGGTTAACAAAACCAGTTCTAGTTAATGCAGAGTCTGATAAATATCACAGTGAAGAGAATTTTCCTGGAGACTTTGGTAGATGTGGGCCTGATCCTCTGGATTGGCTCTGGTGCCGGCTGGTGCATTGACATAGTCTTGGGCTGGGGGTAAAAAAAAAAAAAAAACAAAGCTATTAAAAACTTGCTAGTAGAGGTAATGTAGAAAGTTGGCAAGTTGACATTACAACAAATAATGGGCTTGACCTTGGCCCATGTTTAAATTGAAACGTGGTGAAAATCTTGTCATAATTTTTCAACACAGACATACAGAAAATGCTACGTACCAAAACCAGAGCTCCCTTGACGTTGGCGAGCAGTATGGAGGATTTGATATGTAGCATCTTGGACAGTGTCTGGCTGGAGACTTTGGTAGATATTAGCCTGATCTTCTGATGGTCTAGCGACCACCGCCGCATTGACATAGTTCTGATCTGGAAAAAAAAAAAAAAAAGTTGAGATGACAGTTTAAATGGGAAAACAACAATGAAACATTACAGTTATACAACCACTGTATATTTTACTTCTTCATATACTGTATCTACTTTTACATCTCAAGGTCTAGGCCTGACCTGATAGACCCTCTATGGTTCAGCACCAATGGATGCCTATACAATAAAAATACCTCTGCACTCAACAATTGGTGCAGATGCAAGGACAAACAATTGTTGGGGACACCAAAGACACATTTGAAAGCTCCGAGGCCTGTATCCAAAAGTCTAACAAAACTATAGTAGCCACTTTGTTGATTACAATGCATACCCTGTTATGTTGCCAACCAACTGCTAACTGTGCTAGCATAGCAGTGATAGTAGCCTCCAGGCGTGATGAATGACAAAACAATACTACAGAGAGAGAGGGAGAGAGAAAGAATGCAGGAAAAAAGAGACACTCACCGTGCCTCCTTTTGTAGCAGTATAACAGCACCATGACGCCAAGGGCCACAGCCATGACTAGGCACAAAACTATGGCCACAATACCTGAAGCAAACATGATTTATTATAGAAGGACAGTTTGATAGAAATGTGTCAATGTACCTGTAAAAAATAAATTGTGAAAATTGTGTTTGTGTCACAACTGTTTATGTACAGATTCATGAAGCCAATTTTTAAGAATATGAACACCTGCTGTTAGAGTGTGTGTGAAACCAATCATAAATCAAACCTATTCTAAAAAGTAGATCAAGGAAGATGGAGGAATAAAAAATACCAATGTTTCACTGAGGTTATCAAATACACCTGCCATTTTCAGCAGTACCATACAGTACAAGATAATACAACATAAAGGAAATAATGTATTTGCCCAACCTTTATGTGTTTAAAATGACTGAATGTATCAACGGGTATTAACAATTTGAAAGAAAAAAAAATACTATTATCTTGTAGGGTTGTAGGAAGAATTCAAACAGAATGTCCTCAATTGTGACTGTTTGTCTTCACTAATATACACTAGTGTCATCCTTCAAATTGTTTAGCAAATCACCCTTTGGTTGTTGCTATGATACACAGGACTCACTGTGACTATCAACGACCAACTAAAGCCAAAGTCCTTCTAAGGCAAGTCACATCACTTGGCCGCCATATTGGATGGGGAGATATCCAAACGTCCAAATTGTCGTATATTGTGAGAATCCTCATTTAAATTTGAGTTGAACAGTGTAAAAATCTATCAGACAGACACTAAAACAAAGCTTAAAAGACGTTACTTAAAACAGCAATTTGCTCACTGTGACTGTGCCTGCGCCTGTGCCTTGGCTATTTCCACCGTAAGGCAGGGCTACCAGTTTCTCTACTCCGTTTTCTTTGCGTTATGAATGGACGTAACGCATTTCCTCCTGTAAGTGTCTCTGCTGGAAATATTATGATTTTTATTACACCTGTGTAACATAGACATCTGTCCCCTCCCTCTCTGACATGTACAACACAAATGCAAATTTTTGGGTGCAAATGATAATAAGATTTGAACAATCACAGACCTGGAGGACTAAGGGGTGATGTCATCTCTGGGAGCGCAGACATGGTGGAGTGTGTGTCTGGAGGTTAAAATACAAGTTATTGATGGGGATTCAGTTTATTGACTGTGACAGTGTCACATGAGACTCATATTTATTAATCAACAGATTTAATCAGATAGCGAATTTTGAATTGAGCCATGGTATGAGTTGTTAAAGGGGAAGTTCACTTTTTAGCCCCTTTTCTGAAGTGTCTAGGCTGAAATAGAATCATTGACACCAAAACTTTGATGATTGGTCCTGTCTTTGATATTTGGCTCATTTAGAATCCCCCTTTTCTGCTTCAGAAAATGCTAAAAAGTGAACTTGCCCTTTAATGGTGAACAAGAAGCAAAAAATGCACCTGAACATGCAACATACATACACAAATGAGTGTAGGCCTACAGTGTAGAGGCCGGCCTGGAACATCTAGTCAGTGTAATTTTTGTTTTACTTTTTGACAGATGTTTTGTTAGGAAGCTGTTGGGTTGGAGTGCTGCCTGGAACCACATGTCTATTATGTTGCTAAATATGGTAGATGGCTTGTTTACATACAGTGTGTTTTTAATTACAATTTGCCCATAAAATAAAGGGATTATAACTATTTTATTAGATGAGTGCAAGGGAGATGTTTTCTTTTATAACTTTAGTGCAACATGATTCATTATTCACAATTACTGTGATGTTGTCTTGACACGTTTGTTTCTTCCTGCTTTAATTATACTGTTTTCAATTAGACTACTGTCATCTGTATTTCTCTGACTGACATACTGTTGAGAAATAATAATTTTGTCACATGGGAAATAATAGGCTATTTAAAAATTCACAGACCTGGAGTCCTGGTTGTAGATGTGGTGGAGACTGTCCCTGTAGAGTGGTGCAATAGCCAGTTATGGATAATTGTCAGATGATTTTATTGTGACATTTCTACATTCATTAAATATTCATGTAATATCATCAGATTTGGTTTAGTATATTAGCTGTATATTAGCCTACATATTACTGATAACTGATTAAGAGGCTCTGATTTTCAAAATAGAAAACACCATTCAAAATCTTAATCTGCAACTAATTGTGGACACAAATTTCTGAGTATTTTAAAATCCTTCAAATATGAACAGATTGGGGGCGCCGTGGCCCAGACCATTACTCCGGGGACCTGGGTTCGATTACGACCCGAGGTCATTTCCCGATATTACCCCATCTCTCTCTCCCACTTGTTTCCTATCCTATCTTATTAAAAGGCAAAAAGCCCCCAAAAATATATATTAATAGATTACCTGTAACAAATAGCTGTGTAGCTCGATAAAGGCTGTCATAGTTTGGGGAATAATTAACCCATCCACACCAGTAGACACCAGCATCACTCTGGACAAGATTCTTAATGGTAACCTTTAATGTCTTACTCCCACCAGCAACAGAGGAATACCTATTTTTTCTCAGGCGTGTACATGTTGAACTATCTTCTCCTTTACAGAGAAAAGTGTCTTCAAGCTCCCCTTGGAAATGACAGGTGATGTAAGCACTCGCCCCAACAGCTCGAGTCATTTTCTGCTTTTGACCAGATGAGGGCACTAAGAGTTTAAAACATGGCAACACAAAAGATCATAAGAATGAGGTGTCACACTATGTTGAAAACTATAAAAACACAGCCAGTCAGAGTATATGTAGTCATAATATGTATTTCCAGGTTCAGGTTAATTCATAGTTATGGAGTATTTGTTTATGTGAGTTCATTAAAAAAAATGATAGTGTTCTTCATTGCATGCAACACAGGACTGAAAACAGTTTTCTGAAAATCATCATTAAAACACAAAGTTTGACCTTTACTTACGTACATTTGAGAATATTTATCCCAACGTTGTAGCAATTTGTTTCATGATGGGGCACTGAAACTATTATACATCCATCAGGATGTGGCTCCCATTTGTCTTCAATTCCTGGGCATTTTATAAAATTACATGATGATTTGACGATTATAGTTCCCCCGTAGTATGCGCTGTAAACTGGAGCAGGAGCAGCACCCACTTTTCCTGACAATGCTGTAAACAAAATGCAAACTTAAAATATTTCTCCTGTCATTAAAACAGAGTGTACTAAAACAGCAAGTGGAACAAAAGAATTCGGAACAACATAGACTGAGCACAAAAGTGAACGAGCCATTTGGTCAATGGAACCTCTAATCTTACTTTTGATTTCGAATGTAATAAGTTCTTTTAGAATGTGAAGCGCTCATTCAGATTTGCTTTTGCGGAAATTGCCAAAAACAATAACTGTTTACAATAATAATTGTAAAAAAACAAACAAACAAATAACTGTATGCCAGCTCAGCATTTGAGTCCAGTAACAGCAAAATTGAAGCATGTAGTGACATAAGAATGAGGTATTAAGTATACAGAGATTACTCTGTTGACCTCTGAGGAAATACAGTACTCTGCAGTTAACCGCTACTGACAACAGTGACAGAAAAGGGAAGGTGACAATACCTAAAAGTAGGCAAAGGAGAAGAGGGAAGACCTTCATCCTAACAGGTAGTCCAAAGCTGAGTAAAGTTACAGATCTCTGAGGAAGGGAGACATCTAAGATTGTCAAAGAAGACTGTCTGCAGACACAGGTTGAGGACTACAGTTGTGCTACTAAAGAATATGACTGGTAGTGTTGGTCAACCTCTGACTTTGTGTCTTGTGTTAATTTCCTCTGTGTATGTGTAACTCTCCACCCAAGATACTAAGATAAATAAGGTTTTGTAAGTGATAAACACAATGTATCTGTGCAATAACATACAAATAAGATGATAAAACTATGGTACAGTAGTACACTATCAGTAAAATACGCACTTCAAACATTTGTTTTAACAAAATATGTTAAGTGTAAACAAGTCTCTAATTCAGAGTCTAATATGGTTCTCTCTTTGTGCTGAATGCTGAAAATGGTCTGGCTCATCACCCGGTGGAATGGAATACTGTTTTCTGATTGGCTGTCAGGGTGTCCGTCATTTCTAGATAACAGGACACCTGAGGCATTGTTGAGTAAAAAAGTTTCATATCGATGCTCTGTAGAATGCTGCCTTGTGGATCTTAATTCAAATGAAAAGTGCCCCAGCCGAACAGGATAACTTCTTTCAAAACGGAGCCACATATTTCTTTTATGTTTTAAACACTTGCTTACCGATCTATACGTTTTAGTTGCAACCGGGTGATAAGCGGGATGCCATCACTTCATATTGAAATATTCATGTTTGTTGTTATTTTATGATGTTATGATCTGACGCCACAGTTGGTGTTTGTGGTTGTGTTTTTGGGTGTGTTAGAAACTTCCCTGTTCTTCCTCTTATCTACCCAACATCTTGTACATCTTGCATGTATGCAGTGTTGGGCAAGTTACTCTGAAAATTTTGCAAACTAAAGGAGAATGCATCTAAGCAAAAAAAAATAAATAAATAAAGATTAGACAATCTATTCTTCTTTAAGAGATCCAACAGCAAAAAAAATGCCTGGCTATGGTCATTTAACGGGAAATTATTGCAAATTAGGTCTTAGTATTGCAAATGGTGACTGAAAATGTGAATGAAACAGTGAAAATGTCTACATCCACTTTAATTAGGAATGTAAAAATAGGACATTCTACATTTCAGTAAATTGCATCTTACTACTTTTCATTACAATTATATTGCAAATATAATCACATGTATGCCATTTAGAAAAAATGCATTATAATTTATCTTCTAATCTAATCTAACAGTAACATTGTGGAATCTCCTGTTCACACACAAACACACACACACACACACACACACACACACACACACACACACACACACACACACACACACACAGTGAGCAGGTCTAATTTAACACAGTAGAGGGCGCTATAGCATCAGTTTGACAGTCAAAAACAGTCAGGCAAGCAGACAGATGATTTAGCAATTATGATGATGATGAGAGAAAGAGACTCATCAAGTTTATTTTTGGAGAAGTATAACATACCTCCAAAAATCACTGCCATGACTAAGCACAAAACCATTTGGCAATTGATGATTAGAGAGAGAGAGAGAGAGAGAGAGAGAGAGAGAATGGTAGAGCAGCATAGACTAGAAAACCAGAGTAGGCTTCCATTCCATTCCATTTTTGATAGGTGAAAAAAAAAAAAAAAAAATGACTACACGCCTCTTGATTACAGGTCTCCAGTGACAGATATCACTCAGGCTTACTTGGAAATCAGGTTTAACATAAATGTTGAGTTCTCTCACTCTCTCATGTATGGACCTACATTTTTAGACAAGAAGCTTAGCCTAGAACTCTAGACGTACCCCTAGCGGTAGCAAATTTGAATTTGCACGGTAGATACGTCTAGAGACCCCTGATAGAAACCCGTTGTAATCCTTCCTCTGGCGGCGGATAACCAATCACAGCGCGGTATGTGTACAGGAAATCGTAAGGCGGGCTTTATACGATGACGACAGTCCTGCTCAAACCAGAGCCGTATGTAGAGATTCGTCTTTGGCTTTAGTTTTGGACGAATTGCACTTGTCATTTTCTTTGAAAGTGAAACAAGAAAGTGCACTGAAGTCTTTCGTTCTGAAAAAAATATGTCTTTGCCGTGTTACCGACGGGCTACGGGAAAAGTTTGATATGCCAGCTGGCACCACTGGCCGGAACGCTAGCCTATTACGTGGAGAGGCAGTTTGAAAGACAATGCAATCACCCGCCCCTCCATTGAGGTACAGTCTATCAGTGGTCTTCAGACTATACATTCTTATGATATAGTCTGGCGTGTCAGGCTACAAGAAGCCAGGGCGCTGCTAGAAATTTTGGGCCCTATGACAAAAACAATTTTGGGCCCCTCAAATATTGATTTTAATATTAACATTTTCTCTGGGCCCCTCTGTCAATGCCAGGCTCTTAGAATCATCCTACCCCAATCATAGATTTATGACATATGAGCACTTCTTTTTTTCGGTGTCCCCTCGGGGGCTCTGTAGTATACACATATAGGCATATCCAAAATTAAAAACTAGTGCTGTCAGTTTAACGCGTTAATAACGGCGTTAACGCAAACCCATTTTAACGCCGTCAATTTTTTTAACGCGCGATTAACGCATTTGACCCGCCATTATCAATGGAATGTGAAAAAAAAATATCTCCGACATTCCAACACCTCCCGACGTTTCAGTATGTCCTGTGTTTGTACTAGGCTTGAAGTAGGCCTGCTAAGCCTAGGACCTAGGCTACTCATGCCTACAGTAGCCTACACACACACTCCACACATGGGTGTAGATGTGTCTGCACTCTGTTCTGCTGCTCCGATGTCAGTGAAAATAAATATTTTACAGACACAATCGTTGACGTTCACTCGCATGTTCGCATATTTAGGTTGTTAATTAGATAGAGGATTAATGTTGTCACTTAGAAATCCCTTCTCTTGAACTGAATACCCCGCAAATAGGCTAATATCAGTTTCAAAATTGCAGCGCGAGTGAGAGAGGTGAAGGTCGGAGCACAACTGAGAGAGAGAATGTTTGTGAGCGTCATTTGATGTCAGTGAAAACAAATATTTTACCGACACAATCGTTGACGCTCACTCGCATGTTCGCATATTTAGGTTGTTAACTAGCTAGAGGATTAATGTTGTCACTTAGAAATCCCTTCTCTTGAACTGAATACCCCGCAAATAGGCTAATATCAGTTTCAAAATTGCAGCGCGAGTGAGAGAGGTGAAGGTCGGAGCGCAACTGAGAGAGAGAATGTTTGTGAACATCATTTGATGTCAATGAAAACAAATATTTTACCGACACAATCGTTGACCCTCACTCGCATGTTCGCATATTTAGGTTGTTAACTAGCTTGAGGATTAATGTTGTCACTTAGAAATCCCTTCTCTTGAACTGAATACCCCGCAAATAGGCTAATATAAGTTTCAAAATTGCAGCGCGAGTGAGAGAGGTGAAACAGGTCGGAGCGCAACTGAGAGAGAGAATTTGTGCAAAGGAGAGGCATAGCCTATAGCCTACCTGATTCTGAACGTATGACCTTGTCACTAAAATGAGAGCTTCTTGCAGGGCAATTGCCAATATGGCAAAATGCATTTTAAAGGTATGCTCATGCAATGTACTGTAGGTTTACTCATGTAGACCATAATGCCATATTTTCATTGAGCCTCTTTAAAATATAGGTTAGTATAATTTAAAGGGCCACCATCCATGTTTTTTTTTTTTTTGTAAACATGTGAACTAGCAACATAAAAGACATCAACATCTCTCTGGCAGTACTTGAACATGTTAATAATTTCTGATGCTGTAACTGGGTTTTCTGTTAATTTTATATTGGTATTCACCCCCACCAATGAATGCTGATAACAGCATTAAAATGAAAATAAATAAATAAAAATGGGACAAAAAGAAATCGAGGGACATTTAGAATAGAAAGAAATTTGCGATTAATCGCGATTAATTATGAGTTAACTACGGAAAAAATGCGATTAATCGCGATTAAATATTTTAATCGCTTGACAGCACTATTAAAAACACATCTCCAAAAGCGTCTGCTGACTATATCAATGTCAACTGAAATTCAATTTAAAAAAGGTAAGAGGCGAACCATAGGGCCATAGGGAACATGCCAAATAAATAAATAAATAAATAAATGGAATGCCCTCACTTTTGACCATTTGTCCTAACTTTTAGTCACAAGTGTCCTCCTTTTCTTAGTCAGGCTGGTGGTCACCCTAGCAGTTACAGTGACTTTTCCACAACAGAAGCATCTTTAAAAAGATGACTGGTGGGTCCAATAGTCCAAGGGGATTAATCCAAATAATAGGAAGGCCTTCAAACAAAGAGGAAGGTTAAAATATCCTTTGTAACATCGTAACATTTTTGTAAAAGTATAAATAAACAGTTAAAATAAGTCACAATCAGGGGCATAGCACCAAAATAGCACCATTTTGGGCCCTGTGCATAAGTAGGAATATACAGGTAAACTCTTTCTATCTTTTATCGTCACACAGCAGACTAGATAGTTTGGTTGTGTGGTTTTGTCACTTCCTCATACAGGATGAAATGTTACAAATTGATGTTCTTTGAGCTTGAGTGAAAATTTACATAAAAATGTATGCCCATGGGCCCAAAATGTATGGACCTACATGGCTAGCCTGACATGAACATACCAATGTTCATCCGTATCCATGGTCTGGGAACGGTCTTCATGGGCGGGTTTACATCGGTAGAGACACTACCGGCCAAGCGAAGCTGATTAGACGAGCTGTCCAATTGTTTCAAACCAGAAGTGAATGCCCTCCCCCCACCCTTTAATTGCATCAGGTTAAAGAACCTCTAGACCATTATACGGATGAACAGCAGTATTATGGTCGGGCTATGTCAGGCTACTACATGGCAGCAGTAAAACTGTTTTTTTCTTGTAATGATTTTGATCAGTAGCCTGACTTTATCAACCATCTCTGTTAAGACAGCTCTTATGCAACTTTCAAGCAGACACATATGAAGCTAGTTTGGTAACAGTCTAGGCCAGTGTTTCTCAAATGGCGGCTGAACAGAATGTGTCATGAGGACCTAAGAGGGCATTTGTTGATGGGTTGATTATCCCTGGTCTATAGGCTAACAGAATAATCAGATATAAACACAGCTGCTTGTTTATTTGAGTTTGTTCTCCAGTGGTCCAGCTTGCCACTATTTTGCAAATGGAATGACACAGACAAACAACAGTAGCATGTACAGTATGAATACAACAAACAGACAATGAATCTGGCATCCATTTCACAAAAGCATATTTGTTAACTAAATTAGCAACTGTGTTGGTTGCAATGCAATTTCCCATTGCCAATTAACTAGGCCTTAAAGCAACTATGCTTTTGGGAAACGTAAACCAGGGAATGGATAATTGTTGCAGAAGTGTGCTTTTGTGTATTACTGAACAATGCAGAGACAAATAACTATTAAAAGCAAGTTTGTTACCAATTGCAACTCATGCATGTTTGTGTGTGCATGTTTATTTATGTTACTGTAATGTGTATTTAAATTCTGAATAATTTGAATAGGCAAAGAAAATATTCAAAGTTATCTCCATATAACCGTATACCTTGGAGACCGCTATCCCTTAGCACCCACTTGTAACTCTTGCGTGTTTACGTGTGTGTTTTTGTATGTGCATGCCTGCACGTGTGTGTGTGTGTGTGTGTGTGTGTGTGTGTGTGTGTGTGTGATAATATGCATTTAAAATCTAAATAATTTGAAGAGTTTGATAAACATCCTGCTGAAGAGTCTCTGCATTGAGACTTTGATAGATGTTTATCTGATGGCTTGATGTGTCTGAGACATCAGTGACCACAGCTGTGTTACTATGGAGAATTTGATTAGCATCATGTTGAAGGGAGTCTGCCTGGAGAGTTTCATAAGTATTCTCCTCATCCGTTGGCCTGGCGTTGACATTGGTAGTATCTAATGCATTAACATAATCATGCTCTGAGGAAAACAAACAACAACAACAATAAAATTATGAGGACTTAGTTGTCTGTCCCCATTAGATTGTCTGAGTCAATACAATACAATACAATGTCTGAGTGTGTTCATGTGTGGATTTGAGTGTATGCATACATGATTGAGATGAGTGTGTGTGTGTGTGTGTTGTGTGTGTGTGTGTGTGTGTGTGTGTGTGACAGTACGGTGTGAGCTCACGTTGAGATTTTGTATATTGCTTCCTTCGCAGTGTGTAGACGAGGAACAGGATAAGCAGGACTGAAATGGCTGCCACAACACCTACACTGATGTACACCACTCTGAAGGTACCACCCCCTAAAGACACGCATCACACAACAACCTAATGAGACTTAGTAGTAAGTAAATAAATAAGTAAATAATAAATAATCATGATGTCACTTTACAGTACCTTCCTCACATCAGGGCTTAGTGATAGTACACTTTACAAATTACTTTAAGTAATTTTTAGATTAGTAGACCAGACACACACACACACACACACACACACACACACACACAGACACACACACGTACAGGTACACATATCTAAAAAGTAGACCTCACTATACTTTTCTCAGTATTGGGCTTGGTAGTAGTTAGTTGGTTGTAGTTACTCTTCCCTATATTGAAAAACTTGTTAGCCATTTTTTGAGGTTACCTACACATACAATATTTCACTTATGGAATTTTATATTCTAGGTCTGGAACTGTTCCTACCTGAAACAGCTAGTCGTATTGGGCGGTCAGTGGTTTCATAGTTGGTTCTAATTCCACCCTCTGCTGTTGTTCTAAATCCACACCTATAAATTCCAGCATCAGATGTGTCAAGGTTCACGATCGAGATGATATAACCCCCATTCCCGCTGTCAGAAAGAGAGTATCTTTTCTTGTCTATTATGTGTGTGCATTTCTTCTCATCTCCCAGACAGAGAAACTTTTCACTGTTGGGAGGGGCACCACGCAAGCAGGTGAAGTTCACACTCTCTCCAACAACACCAGTCACAGTAAGGATTTGACTGTTAGAGAGACCTACAAGTCAAAACATTGAAAATCATGTGGGTGGACAGTAAACACATTTAAACATAAAAGGGTAGATCTGGCCTCAGTTTCCCAAAAGCATAGTTGTAATGTAATTTCCCATTGCCAACCAAGTAAGTTCCCAACTGTTTAGCAACTATGCTTGTTAGATGTAATTAACCACACAATAAATACTTTTAAGTTTTTTTTGTAAATATTGACCAATGGACAATAATTTATAAGATGCACTTTTCTATGATATTCAGAATGTCAATCAAGTGTGTTGTAGTTTATTTGTTTGATTTTATTTTGTAGTTGTGGTATTGCCGAAATCGAGGCTGTAATGGCTGGAAAGATGCCACTTTTACTTTGTAGGCT
Organism: Sardinella longiceps; assembly: GCA_027497455.2. Taxonomy (NCBI): domain Eukaryota; kingdom Metazoa; phylum Chordata; class Actinopteri; order Clupeiformes; family Clupeidae; genus Sardinella; species Sardinella longiceps. The sequence continues at coordinate 15,884 of JAODXP020009371.1, read as the reverse complement.
AATTGTTGAACTCACTGGTTACCAATAAAAAAAATAGTTTGTTGATCCAAAAGAGGTACAATTTGATTTCTATTTAACTACTCTACTGGTAGGCTACCTACAGTATGTAATTCCTCTCAATTTCCATCTCCTTATTCACATTGCATTGAGCCCCAGCAAATCAGTCAAGCACTGATCCAATCGTTTCATATTTTAAAGAGCCCCTATGGAAGTCCATTTGTGCCATCTAGTAGGCTAAGAACCAAACATAAAGTATTATTAGAAACGTTAAAATCTATCAGAAGAGTAGGCCTAATGGATGTGTTTTTGCCTTTGTCATAAATCATCATCATCATCAGCCATTGTTTATTCAGGGAAAATGGCTGAGCATCAAGTTCTTTAACAGCATTGCCCTGATTTTACAAAAAAAAAGATGCAATAAATAAATAAAATAAAAAAAAACAGCCATGTTAAAATTGATATTCAAAGCAAATGACTTAAAGATCCTGGCTGAAAACAGTAACAGCAACAATGACAACAATGCGAACAACAGAACCAAAAGCAAAACAATACCAGTGCTTCACTGTTTAGAGACAGTAGATACCTGAGAGGAGGCAGAAGAATAGAAGGGTGGTGAACATTTTTAGTCCAGCAGGACCTGTTATGGAGATCTGCAGGCACCGTATTAGACCTCAATCCACGTTGTGTTCACAGGAAACTTCTGCAGCTTTGTGTGTCTACAGTCAATATTACGCAAGCCCTTCTGAGTTTTTTTTTTTTTTTTAATCTTCCACTTGCGATGTTGCAATTCACTTGTGTGTGTGTGTGTGTGTGTGTGTGTGTGTGTGTGTGTGTGTGTGTGTGTGTGTGTGTGTGTGTGTGTGTGTGTGTGTGTGTGTGTGCGTGCGTGCGTCATTCTCTCTCTGACTTTCTATCATTTGAAGGTGAAAGAAAGTGAGTTGAATGTGAGTTGTGGATGAAGGTGAGGAGATAGCATAAAGGTGTAAAGGTTTTTGGAAAAGATTTTAGTAAGGTAATATCTATACTGTTAATGTTGACCTCTCCCTGACAGCAGTCAGCTTTGTGCAATAAGTGATTTCCACTATATGAATGTAAATATTTATGTTTGAGCATTAGAACTCATAGCATGGAGGAAAACATGGGCGGAGCATCCAGGCAAAAGTTGAGTTTGTCAATGAGGCATGATGTTGCTGGTGACAAATGCATGAAATAACTTTAAACAATAATAATGGCACATGTAAGGTATGTGATATAGATACATTTATTTATCTATTATCTATAAGTGAAGAGTTCAGATGCAAAACCCCCTAACTCCACTTGACCACTTTTTGAGAAAAAGGCCATTTTTTTTGTATCAGGCGTTTACAGTGTTTTGATTGTAAACAGATATTTTAGACACGGCGGGGAGCAGGTTTTATTTTATTTTTTCACAAAAACATTTCATTTACATATTCTAGATTTACACAATATCATTAACTCAGTTTTCACAAAAATGGTGTTTAGGGGGTTTTGCATCTGAACTCTTCAAGTATACACATATATTCATCATACATTAAATACCAATATAAGAAAAAGAAGAGTACATGTATAAGTCAGTCATTAAGATAGAGAGTGAAGCAATTTTGATTGTGTGACTTCTCTGAAAGTGTGGGGAGTTTTCACTCCCTTTGACATTTGAAAATGAAGAATTACATCATGCTTCAGGCTTCAATAAAGAAATACAGAAAGGTGGTAACATTTTATAATGAGATACTAATATACAAAGTATACCTGATATTTAAGTATTTATTACTTTGGCAACATAAAGTTTGGCAGCAGCCAACCTGCCATTTCAAAGTTTGAAGTCATAGCCTATTGTTCTCTATATGCAAAATTTAGGTAGACTTGTGCTACCTTAGGTGCCATTTACACACATATTTTCCACCACATTTGTCAAAATATTTTCTGAATGTAGCTTTCAACTGTGACTGTTCATCTCTATCTGACAGAAATAGATTTGTCTAAACCGTTTAGTCTAACTGTTCCAATGGACGAGCCAGAAGTCTCAACTAATTTTTTGAATAATTTTAGGTAAAATTAAGGAGGAGGTGGAGACACTGAAATCTACTATATGGGACAAGTCTATTACTTCCATACCACACCTTGAACACTACAGTATAAGGTTACCCCGATTATCACCTGGTTGCAACATGATTGTTTTATGTTTGTGTTTGTGAGAACATGCACACTTGTCTGTGTATGGTATTGTGTATTTAAATTCTAAATAATTTTGAGAGTTTGATATACATCCTGCTGAAGAGTGTCTGGCCTGAGACTTTGATAGATGTTTGTCTGATGGTTTGGTGTGGCTGAGATATCAGTGACCACAGCTGTGTTACCATGGAGAATTTGATAAGCATCATGTTGAAGGGAGTCCGCCTGGAGAGTTTCATAAATATTCTCCTGATCTGTTGGCCTGGTTGTGACATTGGTAACATATAATTCATTGACATAGTCATGGCCTGTGGGGAAAAATAAAAATAATTTTGTTTTAATGAGGACTTTATTTTTGGTCCCCAGTAGTGTGTGTGTGTGTGTGTGTGTGTGTGTGTGTGTGTGTGTGTGTGTGTGTGTGTGTGTGTTTGTGAGAATGCATGTTTGTGTGTCTGAGAGAATGAGTGAGTGTGTGTGTGTGTATGTGTTTGTTAGGATGTGTGTGTGTGTGAGAGAGAGAGAGAGAGAGAGTGAATGGGTGTTTGAGTGTGTGTTTGTGTGTGACAGTGAGGTACGTTGTTCTCACCTTGTGATTTTCTATATGTTTTCTTGCGCTGTGTAGAGCAGGAACAGGATGAGCAGGACTAAAATGGCTGCCACCACACTTACACTGATGTACACCACTCTCAGGGAACCTCCCTCTAAAACACACATACAACAGAACCCCCAAACTACAGTTTATTTGTAGTAAATAACTAAGTTGTTGAATCTTGATCTCAATACACTTAGCTCAATATGGGGGGGCTTAATACAACAGAATATATGCAGTGATTCATATACAGTATGGTTTGTAAGCACACTTTTTATAACATAAATATAGTATCTCCACATGACTTCCTTTCTCTTCATTCTCTTTAGTAATGGTAAAAGAAAAGCAAATCTCAGGTTTCAGGAAAAAAAAACTGATGGGAGCAACCAAAGTAAAACAGATTCATGTGTAACTTACACAACAATTACGTCAACATAAGGGTGTGTATGCCATTTCACATTCTATGTCTTGAAGTGTTCCTTACCTAAAACAGTAAGACGAATTGCGCAATGGCTGCTGTTATAATCACTTTCGTGATGACCACACCTATAAATTCCAGCATCAGATGTGTCAAGGTTCTCGATCGAGATGCTATAACCCCCATTCCTGACGTCAGAAAGAGAGTATCTCTTCTTGTCTAGTATTTGTGTGCATTTCTTCTCATCTCCCAGACAGAGAAACTTTTCACTGTTGGGAGGGGTAGGCAAGCAGGTGAAGTTTACACTCTCTCCAACAGCACGAGTCACATTCAGGATTTGACCATTGGAGGGCCCTATGAGTCATACACAAGGTAGAATGAAGACATTGACATTGACAACCATTTGGGTGGACAATAAACAAGGAATCTTTAAGGACATGTGGGGTCTGTTTCACAAGAGCATAGTTGCTAGATAACTTGTTGGATGCAATATAATTTCCCATTGCCAGCCAAATAATTTACTGACTGCTAGTAACTGTGATTTTGAGAAACATACTTAAGAGATCTGCAGTCAGCCATACATTTTCAATGCTCATAAAATTTGTAATCAATTTTCGTATTCTAAGTTTAACAAAATATAGTCAAATGATGAGTTCTTGAGTGCACAAGTCAAACAAGCACATCGTATGTACAACAGAAAATGGTATCACCCATTTTATGCAATAAGTCAGGCAATCTTTTTATACATTTGCAATTGATTTCATACAAATATATTTAAACGCTTCATTACAGTGGCTACAGACAAAGATTTGCAACGATACAGGCTTCAACGTTCTACAACTCTGAAACTGATTTGACATGTTGAATATTTTACAATGGCTCGACACTGCTTGCAATGGCATGCACACACTAAAAATGAATGTGTTAAAAACACCACAACATGTGTTGAATTTCAACACATCAGTGAGTTCTGTTTGGGACAAATCAAGTTGTGTTAATGGGGACACAATTGATGTGTAAATATACTGACACATAAGTTGTGTCAATCTTGTGACACAAGGATGTGTAATAATGCGTCATTTAACACAGTTATATGTGTTATATGTTAAAATGCTTTTACACATTAGTGTGCACAGAATTCCAGCTACCCAACACTATTATGTGTCAATCCAGTGTGAATTAATATGCATAAAGATGAAGAGACGTTGAAATGTGATTATTTTGGTATTTTTATTTTTTTTATATAATCAGCATTAATTATATAAAGTCACAGAAGAAACATTCATAAAATGTACAAAAGTTCATAAAAACTCATTGTAAAAAACATGCCAGATAACAGAGATGCCACCGAAGTTTCCTGGTCTCACCAGGAACTGGCAGTTTGCATACAGGGCAAATGTACATACTGACAGTTTTTAAGCCAAAGCCTGGACTTTTCCCAGGAGTTCCAAAACTTTGGGTCGTCTAACAGTCTTTGACACTGGCAAGTCATAAATGTGCTCAAAAAAGATGAACACTGACGCAATCTGAGCAGGATAAGCAACATTGCATACCCAGAAGAACTTGAAGAGCTTATCCAAAGCACAGGTTAAGCTGTCATCATGCAGTGGAATTGTGACTCCATCATTTCTGGCAACAATGACGAACTGTCGTGCTGGGCTCTTCAGATGACCAATGCAGACAAGCTCTGGCTGCGTCCTTGACGATCGCTCATCATACGTGCAAAGGGAGGAGATGCTTGTCCCATGCTGAAATACAGAGTACACCTTCATTATACACACCATTCTAACCTGGAGCATATTCATTATGTTCCTTCATGGTTCACTTATACTACATACCGGAACAAAGTTGATTAGGAATGAAATGGCCGACTTCACACTGCATCGTGTTGAGGCTGATCCCCGTCCTGACGCAGTTGGTGGCAGTAGGTGAGTCAGAATCTTTAATGCACTGTAGCATACCTCATCTATTTGAACGACATGAGCAAAAAGAGAAATATGTGAGAGGTTTAGTTAAGTTTGTATAGGACAGACACTTACGTGTATCATGAAATACAATAGTCCAATAGAAAGTACCATAGTATTTGTAGCCACAGGCTTATTTCCAATTTCCTTCAACAATCACATATAAACCAAACTATTCATTACATTTTTCAAGGCAAGTTAAGTTACCCCTGACCAAAGTAGTACACACATTAGCCCCCATATCCCCCACCCACACATATACATGTACACAAGAAGTAGAGGCAAAGTGTTGAAAAAAGAAGAAGATTGTTTACCATCATTCTGTTCTCCTTCCTGATCAAGTAAGGAGGACACCACTCCCTTCTCTAGAGCAGCAACCTTCCTCAGTTTGGGGATGAATGATGGCTCCCACCTCCGAATGAACAACTCTGCTTTCCCCTCGAACATTTTCAGAAACTCTGCATCCAGCTGATACGGGAAAACACAGGAAACACAACTTTAATTCTATAGCCCATCTTGTTGTCTTCACACAGTATCATTACATCCCCTCTTCTAAGACCCTCACAATGTAATGTAAGGTAACTTTGTAATGCCTAGTTTGGCAGTACAGCTGTTTTTAGCATAACAATGGAAGTCTATGGGTTCCAAATGAACATCAGCAAATGTACTTATAAACCACTTGAAAATGAATGTATCATTCACCAGTGTGCAAAACGGCTATTCAATTCTGTCCAGTTATCTTTTGAGGCTTGATGCTATTGAACCCAATCACTTCCAGTGATTATACTAAACTAGGCTAATAATTGAGTACTGAAAATATGTACAGAACACACCTAATAGGAAAATGGTATGCATATTCATGTGTAACACTTGGAAATGCTGTTAATATGTGAAAAACAAAAAAGGGTGGACTGTTCCTTTAAAACTAAACTCATAGATGTTGTTCACACAAGATGCTGTTCCAATCAAGCTTGGTTTAGATGAAAAGCAAAAAACAGGGGAAAAAGAAGTACATATCAATAAGGAAAAGACTCACCAGACTTGGGATGTCTATAAAACGAGGGTAATGTTGGACAATGTCTGCAACAGTTGGAGACTTGGTGCTGATCCAATTTCGGCGATGGCTGAACGTTTTTTCCATTGCTGTCTTTATTGGTGCCATGTTCTCTGATGATGGTTTCATCCTTTTGATGATCGACATCCATTCACTAAGGTCTTCATCATCTAATGGCTGCACTGTAGATGGCTGCACGGTAGATGGTTGAGCCAATGCAGAATTACATCCAAATTTTCTCTTGTGGTAGCGTCGCTGGCCCTCTTCTAGGTTTCGTCTGATATTCCGTAGCCTCATTTCTAGAAATCCTGTATGTGACAAAGGATCATAGAAATGTTCCTATAACAAAAGAAAAAGAAGTGTTAAAATGTGAAAAGGTGTATCTTTGGGTTACTGATTGAAACAAGAGGGCAAATGCATTGCAGTACCAGAATACAATACATATGCTGTACACACACTAGGGCTTTCACTTTTGACCAAAAATCATTTATTTAATCCATTTTCTTAATATTAGTATATTTATGAACATTTGACCATTAATTGCAAGCAGAATCTAAACGCAGATGGCTTGTTGCATTAGAGTCAATTAAATTATATTGTTGCCAAAAAGAACCATAAATTAAACGAATACGAGCAACATGGATTCGCCATCTTCATCAGCTTAAAAATGTGTTGTAGCCAGCGTTTCGTTCGTAGTATAGTGGTGGTGGAGGGGAAAGCAGTCAGTGTAGACTACACGTTGGGGTGCTTCCAAAACCTGAACTTGCTTTAATGACCCATTTCACAGTTAGCTCACGAACGGCAATACTTCCACTTTCAACCGATTGTAATGACGACAGCTTAATCAAAACTGCGTGAGCAGGTGTTGCAGACGTATGAGCAACCTTCTGTAGCAAGGCTACACAACTTGATGGCTGGGGTCAGCAAGCTAAAACTAGGCTAATACCTTGACAGAATTTCGCAATAAAATGTAGCTCACAAATCACTTGAGGTGCGAGAAGATTTACGATCCTACTTGTAAACTGACGGCAGTTTGGGTTCGCTGAACAACCTAGCAAAGTTTATCTGAGTTCATAAAAATCGAATCCAATCATTTACAAATTTCATAAACCTATATATTGTTCACAATAGAATATAGATAACATGGCAAATGTTGAAAGTGAGACTTTTTGAAATGTTATGCCGAATATTGGCTCATTTTGGATTTTATGAGAGCTACACATCCCAAAATAGTTGGGACGGGTAGCAATAAGAGGCCAGAAAAGTAAAATTTTCATATGAGGGACAGCTTGAGGACCCAATTGCAACTTATTTGGTCAATTGGCAACATGATTTGGTATGAAAAGAGCCTCCGAGAGTGGCATTGACTCTCAGAAGTCAAGATGGGCAGAGGATCACCAGTTCCCCAAATGGTGCAGCAAGAAGTAGTGGTCCGAGATCACAAAGGAGTTTCTCAGACAAAAATTGTAAAGTGTTTGAAGGTATAATCATCTACAGTGCATATCATCATTGAAAGATTCAGAGAATCTGGAACAATCTCTGTGCATAAGGGTCAAGGCCGGAAAACCATACTGGATGCCCATGATCATTGGGTCCTTAGATGGCACTGCATCACATACAGGACTGCTAATGTAATGGATATCACAAACTGGCCTTAGGACTACTTCCAGAAAACATTGTCAGTGAACACAATCCACTGTGTCATTCACCATAGCCAGCTAAAACTCTATAGGTCAAAAAAGAAGCCATTGCTCAACATGATCCAGAAGCGCAGGCGTTTTCTCTGGGCCAAGGCTCATTTAAAATGGACTGTGACAAAGTGGAAAACTGTTCTGTGGTCAGACATATCAAAATTCAAAGTTCTTTTCAGAAAACTGGGATGCCATACCATCCGGACAAGGACAACCCAAGTTGTTATTGCTTATTGTTAGCGCTCATTTCAGAAGGCTGCATCTCTGATGGTATGGACATGCATGAGTGTGTGTGGCATGGCCAGCTTACACATCTGGAAAGGCACCATCAAGTCTGCAGTCCAGATCTTTCACCCATAGAAATCTTTTGGTGCATCATACATAGGAATACATGGCAAAGAGGACCTAAGACAGTTGAGCATCTAGAAGCCTGTATTAGACAAGAATGGGACAACATTCTCTCCACAACTTCTCTCCACAGTCCCCAGACGTTTGCAGACTGTTTTAAAAGGAAGAGTGGATGCCACACAGTGGTAAATGTGGCCTTGTCCCAACTATTTTGGGATGTGTAGATGCCATGAAATTGAAAATCAACTTATTTTCCCCTTAAAATGATACATTTCCTCAGTTTCAACATTTGATATGTGATCGATGTTGTATTCTGAGTAAAATATTGAAATTTGAAACTTCCACGTCACTGCATTCTGTTTTTATTCACAATTTGTAAAGTGTCCCAACTATTTTGGAATTCGGTTGTACAATATTTCAATATAACTGAGAGACAAGGGAAACTGCAGTGACAGTACCTAACAGGAGGCAGAGGAGAAGAGGAACGATCTTCATCCTAACAGGTTATCCAAAGCTGCAGGTCTGTGAGGCAGGACGATGTCAAAGATAACTGTCCAGACAGAGGTGTCGAACGCTATCAAATATGATTGTGCACTCCGCTAATGGATATGACCGCTAGGCCTACATAGACTGTTGGTCAACCTCTGACTGTGTGTGTGTCTCACTAATGTATACAGTATACTAAAACAGGGTTTTGAAGTTGATGAGCAGGAAGTGTTAGTGGATTATCTTAAAATCAACATGAAAGACACATTTTGTGGTTTTCTCTTTGCACCGAAAACCACAACAGATAGCCTACTGGTGAAAACACAACCGCTTCCATCGTTCTATAAATGTACAGACGTCTGAGTGCTTGTGTGCCAGTGTGTGTGTTTCACAGTCTTGCCCAACTGATGTGAAATTTGGTTGCCTGGTGTCCAAATAATGCATCATAATATTTCAAGTTGTTGTGTCAATGTTATGTGAATGGGGACCTGCTATGCATGGGTGCAAAGTGCTTTTCTCAAACACCACAACTAGATGTTGCTATTGTCCCGTGAGTGCATCCTTTGTTTCCAAAGAAGCATGCTGTCTTTGCTTCGAATGTAGTCATGACGAACACTGTCTATTGGGAGACGACGACGACAACAACAACAACAACAACAACAACAACAACAACCCACTTCTATCATACTTCTTAAAGTACATCTGTTTGCTTGTGTGTCCGTGTGCATGTTTCACAGTTTGTTTGTTTTTTTAATTGACGTCACATTTGGTTGGTGTCTCAACAGTTTCAAGTTAGTTGTTTTACAATGGAATTCACAAGCTATTGCTCAAAGGGGTGGTGCATTGGCAATCAGTGAAGGTAGAAGATATGAAATTCCCCAGTTGAAAACGACAGATTTAGCTTATATTGCATTAATGTCTTACTAGGGGAAAAAAGATGCAACCTATAGTATTAAGAAGACAGACAAACACACACACACACACACACACACACACACACACACACACACACACACACACACACACATACGAGTGTGTGGTTCAGCCACATCCTCTGATGTGGGACAGAGAGAGAAAGGTGTCATAAGAAGTGAGAAGCCCATCAACAAGCTGTAAATAAATTCTTATCTTCAGTGCCATTATTGGCACCGGATTCATAAGCGACATGCGTCAGTCTGGGTCTTTCCATGATGTCTTATCTGTCTTTCTGTCTGTCTGTCTATGTATTTAAAGCAAATTAGCCCTAGAACAGACGTTCATATCCTACATTTCTACAATGTCCAAATTTACAGACTGCCTCCATGCAGCAGCTGTTTGACCATAAAAGTACACATCCTGAGTAGCATATATACGTAACGAATGATTCACCTTCAGTGACATCAACAGTCTGAATAGAGTGAGACTGTATCTATGTATATTTTTATCTAACTGTTTCAACCAAGTAATTTGATTTGACAAGACATTCCATGAATGCCGATAGAGGCACTGGGCCTTTATGCACCTTATGTACATCATTGATGAACAATTTCCTGAATATCAGTCAAGACAGCGTTTTAGTCCAATAATAAACAAACACACACACACACACACACACACACACACACACACACACAAACAAAACTGCGTATTGACCACATCCATGTATGATGTAACCAATACTTATTAAACATAATTATGACATAGGAGAATCAGATCATATTTTAACGGGGAAACGAAAGAAAACTGTTTTATGACCATCTAATGTAAAGCCGTATGTATTTACCTCATAGATTAATATATATATATATATATATATATATATATATATATATATATATTGCAATCAGTGTAAGGATCTTGCACATCTTATGATGTGCATTTACAAAAATAGGCTATGCTTGGTTTTGAAAATCAGTCAGTGGTTTCTAAAACGCTTGCCAGCGTTCTACAAAAAGACAAGTCTACAGAATGTTGTGAATTCCCCTCCCTATTTGTGTCTGTGAAGGTGAAATTTAAATCAGGTTTCATAGGCTTTTAGTCAGATGAACTTGTGTACAATAACAGACTGTCTCGGAGTGGCTAAATGACCCTAGATTTCTATGTGTTAGTTGGTTCCAGTAGAAATGTAACTTTTTAAATCTAATTCTCTCCCACACTTGTGCTTCTTAATTTTATTTTATCTGCAGCATGTAATCAGAGACAGAAACTGGTTTATAAATGGTTTGTATTTATTTTATTTTAAACACAGTCAAAACAAAAAGGAACATCTATGTGAACATCTTGTTCTTCTTATCTGCATGACACCTTGTTCATCTCTCTCTCTCTCTTTCTCTCTTGTGTGTGTGTGTGTGTGTGTGAGCGCGCGTGCACTTGTGCGTGTTTAAAATCGTCTGTGGTGTGTGGTTTGCAACTTGCCCAGCATTTGCTGTAACATGGAGACTTTGAATTCACAGTGTTCTCTACTGGTCAAACATTGTCAGTACATCTAAATTGTGGCTAAAATATTGTTGTGTATGACAACCAACATTTCACTAAAATCAGTTAAAGGAGCTCTGTGTAAGAAATATATTCCAAATAATCCTAAAATTGCCTTGAAAAGCCACCAGACATGAAGGAATCATGAGAAATATGGGGAAAAGTGAGACAAAGTGAGAAATAAAACAAGGATATGTAAAAGAGATGCTTTTGAAAGAAGGAGACAGCAAAATATTTTGAAAATGATTGTAGTACCAATTTTGGCCACAATCCTGCAGCAAGCCCCTTTAAAGTATGGTCGTAGTTAGTTTCTGGCCAACCTTTCCTTCTTTGTGCCTTTGAATGTTAATTTCTATAAAAAAAAAAACACAGCAGACAACACAGAGTTAGTATTTCACAAGAATATAGAACAATGGCTGATGGGTTTTTATTTACTGTACACACAGACCAAACATCTCTGTACATGCAAGAGAATGAAGGAACACATAATTACACAATTAAACAAAGGGTTTCTGACAGATCAAAGTGAACATAAACAGAAAGAGCAGGTTAAAATAAAAGTTTATTTGACAATAGTAGCTATGGAGACAGTGAAGTCTACATAATTGTTTTTGTTTAATTGCCAATAATGAGCTTTCATTTCCAAATAAATCTAGGATTGTGTTTATTTCCTTAAAGGAGTAGTCCAACTTTTTATGAAATTGGGTTATTCACTGTCTTGCCTGGAGTTAAATATGTGGGTAAAAACATTTTGGTCTCAGTGCTTGCGTTTTCCTAGTCTGGCATCCCCAATTTTAGCTTTACCAAAATGTTATGTTGCCAAAGGGTTGCTATCTGGCTACTTTCAGCTGGATTGCCCATGCGCTAAGAACGCTCCAAACGCTCTCTGGATAAACAAACGAGAATTCCATCCACACTCCAAATTTACAAATGGTTTAAAAGTGCCGATGTGTGCTCGGAGCCCTAAGAGCGGCAATTTAAGAACGCATCCTACAGTACTGTATGTGACATCAACTGTAGACATGATGCTATGGTTGTCTGAATGAAAATGATGAAAGTTCTGTTATCTTCTCCCTGGTTCAGTGACATAAGATATTGTTTAAACAGGCCCAGTGATGATTATAAACAATGCAACAGTTTAGTTATAAGTTATTTCTTTGTGATTTGTACACAATTTCAAGTAATTACCCACTCTTTGCGCACTGAACTGGAAGCCAATCAGGGCTTATTGAAATCTTTAGGATCAAAATTCTCCATTCAATGGTTTGAGGAGGCAACTCAGTTCTTAACCTCCACCTCGTCATTATTTTCATCGAACCGGTCACATTGTTGCCCTTATACCTTACGCATAGGTTAACAAAACCAGTTCTAGTTAATGCAGAGTCTGATAAATATCACAGTGAAGAGAATTTTCCTGGAGACTTTGGTAGATGTGGGCCTGATCCTCTGGATTGGCTCTGGTGCCGGCTGGTGCATTGACATAGTCTTGGGCTGGGGGTAAAAAAAACAAAAAAACAAAGCTATTAAAAACTTGCTAGTAGAGGTAATGTAGAAAGTTGGCAAGTTGACATTACAACAAATAATGGGCTTGACCTTGGCCCATGTTTAAATTGAAACGTGGTGAAAATCTTGTCATAATTTTTCAACACAGACATACAGAAAATGCTACGTACCAAAACCAGAGCTCCCTTGACGTTGGCGAGCAGTATGGAGGATTTGATATGTAGCATCTTGGACAGTGTCTGGCTGGAGACTTTGGTAGATATTAGCCTGATCTTCTGATGGTCTAGCGACCACCGCCGCATTGACATAGTTCTGATCTGGAAAAAAAAAAAAAGTTGAGATGACAGTTTAAATGGGAAAACAACAATGAAACATTACAGTTATACAACCACTGTATATTTTACTTCTTCATATACTGTATCTACTTTTACATCTCAAGGTCAAGGCCTGACCTGATAGACCCTCTATGGTTCAGCACCAATGGATGCCTATACAATAAAAATACCTCTGCACTCAACAATTGGTGCAGATGCAAGGACAAACAATTGTTGGGGACACCAAAGACACATTTGAAAGCTCCGAGGCCTGTTTCCAAAAGTCTAACAAAACTATAGTAGCCACTTTGTTGATTACAATGCATTCCCTGTTATGTTGCCAACCAACTGCTAACTGTGCTAGCATAGCAGTGATAGTAGCCTCCAGGCGTGATGAATGACAAAACAATACTACAGAGAGAGAGGGAGAGAGAAAGAATGCAGGAAAAAAGAGACATTCACCGTGCCTCCTTTTGTAGCAGTATAACAGCACCATGACGCCAAGGGCCACAGCCATGACTAGGCACAAAACTATGGCCACAATACCTGCAGCAAACATGATTTATTATAGAAGGACAGTTTGATAGAAATGTGCCAATGTACCTGTAAAAAATAAATTGTGAAAATTGTGTTTGTGGCAATCACAACTGTTTATGTACAGATTCATGAAGCCAATTTTTAAGAATATGAACACACACACACACACACACACACACACACACACACACACACAAATCAAACACAAACAACATTGACCTCAGCTTGTAGTGCAATCAGTATTATGTTTTCCAGAAATGAATTCTGATGAAAGTCACTCTGGATAAAACATGAAGTGTTGAAAGCCACTCTGGATAAAATATGTGTTAAATGTATAAACTTTAATGTTTACAGAGAGGGAGTGACTCACCATGTTTCTTTTGGTATCTGCATCGCATCGCCATGACTCCTAATGCCACAGCCAGGACCACACACACCACCACAGCCACCACTAGGATGCCTGCATGATATGAGGCAATATCATAAAACAGAGCCCAGCTCAGAGAATCTCACACATACTCTCATCGAAAACACCCATTTAGACTAATCTTAAAGTTTAGTCACATACTAAGCAGGAACAATACCACCCGCCTCCTAAACACGAACACATAAATACATCCACACATACACACACACACACACACACACACACAAATGTTGTGTCTTCTCTCAATGCATTACATGTACCATGGCAGAGTCAAAAAAAAAATAAAATAAGGATGGTGGTGTGTGTGTGTGTGTGTGTGTGTGTGTGCGTGTGTGTGTGTGTTTGTGTTATTTGAAAAACACACAATTCTCATTGTACAACACATTCCATTGCCTACCGGTAGCTGATGAAGACGGCAAGGATGGTACTGCTGTGGTAGAGATAATTTCTTTTGTGGACTCATCATCTAATATATTTATTTAGAAGATAATATAAAAAGTACTGTAAGCAATTAGTAATAGCATGAAGAGCAACTTATAAGAAAGAACTGAATTGATTTTTATATCAGTACGCTTAAATGGTTGCTCCCATGTTCAATTAAATTTGACAGTATAATTGAAATATTTCATCGTTCACAAACCTTTAGGAGATGTTGAATGAGATGGTAATGTTGGTGTTGTTGTGGATTTAGTGGGAGTTGATGAGCTGGTCATCGTTGTAGGCCTATCTGTGGAATGATGGTATAGCGGTGACTGTGCAGTTTGTGAAGTCTCTGTACAAGTTAGTGCATTGCTATTCTGCTATTTCTCTATCCTGGTCATAATCAGCCCCTCAGTCTGGAGGTGTTTAAATAAGAAAAAGGTTGGATCAGCCTTTTATATTCTGTAATTCGCTGCATTCTGTAAGTTCTCTGATTGGCCAGGATGTAATGCATCCTGTGCGAGGAAAAGAGATCTGATCATCCTATCATATTCTCGTGCTGCATTCTGATAGGCCAGGAAAGGATGCATCCCGTGCGAACGTGGCAAAAGGCGGGAGTCCCAGAGGGAGTACTGAAGGGAGATGAAAATCATGGTGAGGAACTCATAGTGAGGCAATGGTAAGGCCACTATTACTGTGGCTTGCAGAATATGTATTTTATTATGATATTTTTCACTATGGGGTGTTCTCCTTTACTCAGAACTACACTGTGAAGCTGTCGTCCATCTAGAATCCCAATAGCTATCAGTGGTTGCATTTAATGCTTTGATGCAAACTATTTTAAAGTATTTTAAAGTCCTTGAAATAAATGTTGATAGATTACCTGTAACAATAAGCTCTGTTGCCCGATAAAGGCTGGCATAGGAAACAGATTTAATAATGCCATTAAATCCACACCAGTAGACTCCAGCATCATTCTTGAGAAGGTTCTTGATGGTAATCTGACCCACACGATTGATAGAGTATCTGTCTTGACTCAGGTGTGTGCATGTTGAACTGTCTTCTCCCACACAGAGAAATGTGTTTGTCGGTACAAGCGACCCTTTGAAGCAGGTGATGTCAACACTTCCCCCAACAACACGAGTCATATTTTGGTTTGGATAAGGGGGCGCTAAAACACACACACACAAAAAAAAAAAAACGTTAGAATGAGGCATTGTTACAAATCTCTGCTGAAATCTATGCAGCAGTTTTGATCTAACATGATGAAGGTTGACACCATGTATTTAAACATATATTAGATCATTCATAGAGTACATGTTAGAAGATATACTGTTCAGGTTATTTTATGTTTATAGCATTTTGATATGGTAAGGTGTAAGAATTTGATACAGCGCTGCCCATTGCATATGCACTGGAAACAGAATGTTCTGCCACCATTAAAGACAATGACTAAGAATACAAAGGTTGACCATTACTGACCTTT
>JAODXP020009370.1:0-14157 GCA_027497455.2 Sardinella longiceps | reverse complement strand
CTAACAGAATTCCACATAGCCTCAACGAGAGAGAGATTAAAATATATTGTTTTAGGTCAATAAATTTGAGTTGTTGTGATCCACAGACACAGAAAAAGACTCCTCTATCAGAATTGTGCTGGTTGGAAAGACTGGATCAGGCAAAAGTGCAGCAGGAAACACCATCCTGGGAAACAATAAGGCCTTTAAATCTGATATGTCACCAGAGTCTGTAACCAAGGCATGCTCGAGAGAGAAAATTGAAATTGATGGGAAAACAATTGAAGTTGTAGACACCCCTGGTGTCTGTGACACCAACATGTCAGGAAAGGAAATTAGAAATGCCCTCAGAGAGATGATGGCAGATTCCACAACAAAGCCAATAATCTTCCTTATAGTACTCAAACTTGGGAGGTTCACAGTAGAAGAACAGAATTGTGTCACTTGGATTGAAGAGAACTTTGGGGAAGATGCATTGAAATATTTTTCTATGTTATTGTTTACTCATGTTGATCTTTTACGGGGGAAATCTATAGACAAATACATTCAGTCCAGCCCCCAGCTTAGTAAAATTATTAAAAAGTGTGGAGAAAGATATCACACATTTAACAATGAAGAAAAAGGTGATCGTACTCAAGTCTTAGACTTTTGGGCAAAGATAGAGGACATGCGGATAAAGGGTGAGAGATACACAAATGAAATGTTCACAAAGGCCCAAAAAAAATTACATCGGAAGGAACAGAAGGATAAGGCAAGAGATGTTGCCATGGGTTTTGGTTCTGCTGCAGGTACTGCAGGAGCTGTTGCTGGAGGGCTAATGTTAGGAGCTTCACCTGTCATTGGTGCTGTAGCACTTGGGGGTGGCGCAGTCCTAGCCACTGGGGGGCTCATGGGTTTGTTGGGCAAAAAACTTTCACAATACAGAGAGAAGAAGAAGAAAAAATAATGCATTACAAAAGATCATTGATTAGTGATATTTAGCTGGTAGTTAATATTTGAATCTGGGTTGACTAGAATGAGCCCATTTTGAAGGCTTAATATAATCTTAGCAAATTGAATGTTAATAGGCTGCTAATCTAAAGTGTTACTGGATCGAGACACTGACATCAAGATAAAATTTGTGGTCAGACACAAAAATCTTGCCATGAAAAAAGGAGTGATGTTACTCACTGTAATTCTTTTAAAGATTTGATTATATTGTACTTAAATCTCCCCAATATTGTAGGGTTTCAAATTCAAATTCGAAGTTTTTTTTATACTTAAAGGAGAGGACCAGAGTGAATTCAAGCATAGTCCTGTTGAAAGAGCTTGCTAAATGGGCTAGTTAGCGAGTGGAACAAAATAATTTGGTACAGCACAGAACGAACGCGAACGCAGAAGCGAACATGCACTTTACACTGAATCAATGGAACCTGACTGTTGGAAACCGAAAGTAAGATCTGAGGTTACATTGACTCAATGTAAAGTGTTTCGCGTTGGCGTTAGGTCTGTGCTGTTCGAATTGAATTTCATGCAAAATATATTGCTGTTAGAAGGCTCGTGCAGCAGGACTATGCTTAAACTTACTCTGGTATATTGTTTTAAGTTTCACTCATAGTGAAGCAGGCAGTGTTAGGGATAACGCGTTACAAAGTAACGCGTTACTGTAATTTCGTTACTGTTGTCAGGAACTTAATAACGTAACGCATTACAGTTCAAATTTCACTAACGTCATTACAGTTACTAGACTATAGTAACGTTCGTTACAAGCGTTACCCACGATTTTTTTCAGTGACATTCAGATTAACAAATTTACATGTAGCCTAAATCAGTGAGCTACCGGTAGGCCAACATGAAACCGCGTTGTTTTTATTAGTGGCGCATGCGTGCCTAACTGGTTGCTGTGGAAATCGATTGATTCAGTGAGAGGGAGATGGAAGAGAGAGAAGTCATGGACAGGGCCGCCGTTCCCCATACGCAGAGTACGCAAGGTGCGTAGGGCCTCAACCACTTGGCAGGGCCTCGGGGGGCCTCCAATTTTGAGCTTTACTAAAAAATGTCATGATAATAGTTACATTGCAAAAATATATGAATTAGTAATGAATAGGCCCATCATTTTTTGTTAAAAATTGCGTAACTCATCATACAATTCAAGCAAATTAACAGTTTTGCCTAATATACAAAGATAGTCCTACCCACCCCTATTCCCTGAAATGGTACATCCCAAATTGCGTCTTTGAGTTTGTTGTGTCGGCTTTTATTGAAGCAGCAAGCAGCAACGTTAGAAAACTGCAAATTGCAAGATTCTGCTGTGCAAATGTTCAGTAAATGTGTCAACATCGTTGACATCTAATAATGAAGAGACAGCATGAATCTGGTGCTGAAAAGCGAAAGAAAAAGAAGCAAAAAGAAGACGCCCGTGCATCCCTGGCCGGTAAGTCCGTTTAGGCTAACGTTAATTGTTTTGCTAACTTAACGTAAATAGTAAAGGTTTGAGTGGAACTTCGAAGTCTTTGCTTTTTTTTTTTTTTTTTTGGGGGGGGGGGGCCTCCCTGACCAGTTAAGCTTAGGGCCTCCAAAACCTTAGCAGCGGCCCTGGTCATGGAGAACACTGGCATTTGCATTATTTTCAGGTAGTTGCCTGCAAAATCAAAAACATGTCGGTTAAGTGCTCGCTATGTCCTGGTGATAAACAACTTTCCACTTATACACAGTCAATGAGCAATTTGTCGAAGCACTTGGCCAGACAGCACAGTCGTACAAAGCTGGTGGCTAAAAATCCCCATAGCCACCGTCCCGGTAATGATGAGACTGCCCCAGCACCCAAAAAGGCGAAACTTAGCCTACATCAGGAGAGGCAGGATTACGACAGGTAACATCGCAGGCAGAAATAAATAATCTAGTTGCAGCCTATGTTGTGGAGGACATGGTTCCGCTGTCAACAATAGAATCCCCCCGTTTTAGGAGAATATTAAGCAAAATACTAACAACGCGAGCTCCCATATCAGGCAGAAAAACATTTTCGAGCTACTTGAGCAAATGTTATGCTGTAATCGAATCGGATCTCAAAAAGACATTTGAGACCACAGAATTCGTTTCTACAACGGCAGATATATGGAGTGCTAACAACAAAAGTTATCTCGGAATGACTGCTCACTGGATTGATGAAAACTTTCACCGCGAGAAGGCTGCCATTGCCTGTAAAAGGGTCAGAGGGAGACATACATATGACGTTATAGCCAGCGAAATAGAGCAAGTTCATTTAAGTTATGGGCTAAAAGTAAAGTAACGAGTAAAGTAACAAGTTACTTTTTAAAATTAGTAACGAGTAAAGTAATGTCATTACAATTCAAAGCAGTAACTAAAGTAAAGTAATTAGTTACTTTTTAAAAGTAACTTCCCCAACACTGGAAGCTGGCTATTAGGAGTATTTTGTCATTTTGTCATGATAAATCAAGTAACTGAATATAAAAATAGGCTTGCTTGTGTTTTTTGAACAGCAATAATATGTTATGCAACATGAAAGATGGTTACATGCATGCAAAGGATGATATCCTGGCCTGTACTTATGCATGCAAAATACCAGTGGGCCAGTTCTTACAGATATGATATATGATCTGGGGACCATATAAAATTATATGCCTGATTTGGCCCCTGCCCTGGGCCTTGAATTTGGCCACTGTGTTGTTGAGCTTTGTCATGAATTAATCATAGATTTGTCAGTCCTAATAAATATATATTATACAATAATGCAATCTGTTTGCATGTCTGCATTGTGTTTTTTTTTCTGACCATAGTCGTTATCAAAATAAGATGTTCTTAAAACATTGTTATCTTAAACATAGTTAAAGGTGAAGCAGAGCAGATTTGACCACATACATTCAGATTAATGAATAGCCAGGATGAAACAGTAAATATGATATAAAGTTTCAGCGCAATTTAAAGTGATTGGTTAAAGGTATATTTCACCAGTTGAAACATGAATTTGTTTTGAAACTTGGTCCTGTACGTTCAACATAAATAATAGAAAATAAATACTGAAGTTGGACAGTCGTCTGATTGATGGTTTATGAAAGAATATACATACATTTACATATGCAAATAAAATGATGTCAAATGTAAAATGTTTCAAATTATTCAATATTGATATTTTAAAGATTACACTTTAGTGAAGATTAATATGCAATCAAATACTTGTATGTGTGGACTTTTTAAAGTCTTTTTTTACCAAAAAGTTACAGAATTTGAATCCAGGATCTAATGGAATGGAACTCATTCCATCCAGATTCCTGAGGGATAGCACTAAATCCAAAAGGGAAGTTATTGCACGTATTATAAATTTGTCCATGAATTGGGCCAGGGTACTGCCTTTATTTAAAGGACAGCTCTGGAGTGAATTCAAGCTTAGCCCTTTTGAAGGAGCATGCTAAATGCACCAGTTAGCGAGTGGAACAAAATAATTTGGTAAAGCACAGACCGAACGCGAGCACAGACGTGAACAAGCACTTTACACTGAATCAATAGAACCTCATTATTTGAAACCGAAACTAAGATCTGAGGTGCCGTTGACTCAATGTAACGTGTTTCGGGTTCGCGTTTGGTCTATGCTGTTTGAAATTCTTTTATTCCATGCGAAATACATTGCTGTTAGAAGGCTCGTGCAACAGGGCTATGCTTAAACTTACTCCAGAGCTACACTTTAAGAAGAATAGTAGGACAGATGTTAAAAACAGACCAGTGTCAATATGTGTGTTATGCCACTGACACATGCCTTACTTACCTTTGGGAACTTGCAAAAATAGATTTTCCCATCGAAAATCAAAACCAAGTTATGATCTCACCAAAGAATAAAGTAGAAGAATCAATCCAATGATAAGAATCCATGTGTGAGGGCCTGTTCTATGTTCATTGGCATTATACAAAAAGTTTGACAAACATTTAAAAAAGGTTATTTGTGCTAAATTGCTTTTTGTTACAAATTAAGTCATTTCAAATCCGGGGTTCTCAATGTTTTGACAGGTGAGGGCCAATTTAGGGCCACCAAAGGGACAGGGGGAGAAAGAGGGGAACGTTATTTCAAAAACTTTTTTTTTTTTTTTTTAAATAACCAGGTTGCATTGCTACAGTATACATTCATAAATAAATAAATAAATAAATAAATAAATAGATACATAGATAAATAATTGCCTTTGCAGCACTTGAGAACCTATGTTTGAAATGATTTATACAAAAACAAAATTCAGTTCTTGGTAAAAAAAAAAAAAAAATCTTATGCTGATACTATAATTTCCAAACATATCTACAGGTGAGGGGGGAAGGTGCGCTCAACTAAATTAGTATAGAGAATGGGTTTGGGTGCGTAAAACAAAAAACAATGAATGATAAAGAAAGTAAACGCAGTCTCAAGGTTTAACTCTTAACTACTTTTTTAATAATAACATGTCCAAGACGGACGCGTTTCGGCCTATGTCAAGACAATGAGGACGGCATAGGCCGAAACGCATCCGTCTTGGACATGTTATTATTAAAAAAGTAGTTAAGAGTTAAACCTTGAGACTGTGTTTACTTTCTTTATCAAACCTATCTACAAAAAAATGATTATTCTCCTGTTTCTTGTGTCCAGCTTTCATATCTTATTCTTCTTATCCCCACACTGATGCCATAATTCTTTTTGCTTATATTCATATGTCTTTATTTGTATCTATAGAACTGTTATATTATTACCTCACTCACGTCAGATCATGCGCTACGTAACTTTCGTAAGGCACTTCCGCGCAACGATCTGATGTTGAAGCCCATCAGAGAGATTTCAAGCCATTATTCTCTAACCGGACCAATCAGGGAAGCTAGCTGCTGTAGAGGGTGTGACGTAGCGAATAAGAAACTGTTTTGAATCCAACCAATCCAACAAACATAACCAGCGTCATCGGTTGGTTTCGATGTGGTTGGCTGCAGTGTACGTCAATTAAATTGATGGACAAGCCGTTTGCCCAGTTAGATTCAAGGATTTCTGGTTCCTGAAATATCTCGTCTATCGCTGAATATCAGATGAACGAGCCAACACAACAACCAACATTACATTACCAATCCCCAGCACATTACAGTAATGCACATCTGTATCTCTTCTGCCTTTAGTATTTGGATCTGAATCTATTACAGCCTTCCAGTCATCTCCTGTAATTAATCAATAGGATATTGTTTATATCTGATATAATGCTAAGGAGCCTGTTCGAGTGACAAGTAGCCTGAGATAACACTGAATTATTGAAGTCTAGTCATGATAGTTTTTATCTCAGTGGGCACACATTGAATGGAAATTGATCAAGTTCTCCCCCTTGTGGTTGGGTGATAAAGGTAAATATGTGTTTTCATTAAATTATGACCACGATTGTCATAGTCATACTATATTGGTATGTTGTGTAGTGCACTCTTAGAAAAAAGGGTTCTTGGGGGTTCTATATAGAACTATAGGGGTTCTATGACTAGAAAATTGAACCTTTAGCCTGTAAAGGGTGCCAATCCAGACATTATTGGAAAAATTGAACCTTTGCTCAGTAAAAGGTGCTATTTCAGGCACGTGATGCTTCTTTTGAACTTCAACGGAATCTCTCTGAAGACGTCGCAGCATGCAGGCTTTAATGGTAAGTGGCACAAACTTTTGTCTCCGTTTTCTTTTTCCCTTTTTATACAACCCTGTTTTGTATGTAAATGAGGGGAGAAACCAAGGAGACACGCACTAACGTTGGTGGGCGTAGCCAGCAACAATTTAAATCAGCTGACATTGCCGTTGAAGTTAGTTCGTCATTAGCTAGCTGTCAAGTTAGCGACAGCTAGATATCGATATCTTTGTCAACTTTTCTGGATTCATTAGGCTAGTAAGTTTGCTTTGTGTACTTCCCTGACAGGTTGTCAACTAAATAAACAATATATTTGAGCTTGTAAATATCCATGCGTGTTGTGGAGTAGGCTAATAGACAATTTCATAACAGATAGCCTACCTAGCCCATCACTTGCTAACGTTAGTTGAAGGAGTTGCTTGCTTGCTAGCCAAAATTAACGTTATCAAACCCTCATACAGTCATTGATCTAATCTATTTTATTTGCAAACAGTTTCGATGTATGGTAGAAAACAACCATCGTTTCGATTTTTATTATGCCAAACTGTTGTGAGGTGAATATGTCAAACAAGTTGTTGTAGCTTAGCCTAGGTGTATTGGCTAACGTTATTCATATGCAGAAAGCAGCCATGTGTGACGAGTTCAATCACTATTTACCTTAAAGTTGCATCTACTTTTTCTATAGCTCTATAGTTTTGAAAAGTTTCAATCTGTGTCTACTTCTGAAATAGCATGTCAGCCATCATGAGACAGATGGCTATCTACCTACATGTTTACATTAACGTTAGCCTATGAAGCTGCACTGCCATCAGCTGGTCTATGAAGAGAGGATGTAACTTTTTGGTTCAGTATTCAATCATCCCAGAAATAGTTTTATGGCTAAGAAATGCATTTGTCTGTTTGATTTTAGGCTGGATGACCGTGCATTGCTATGTTGGTGGTGATGATGACTTCAATCCACCCCATACTGAAGCTGAATAAATCTCCAAAGTAAGGATATAGGCTAAAAGGCTGGCTTGTGGGGCAAACTTCACCTTTCAAAAAAGGCATCAACTACAGTGTCACCATCTTATTTCCACACTGTTTGTGTAAAAAATGACAAATTCAATGTGGCTAATTTCAGACTGCAAATGATCTAGAATGGAAAATAGCCTACAACTCAGATGCCTTCTGGGAATATGGATTGAATACAAGAGGTTGGCAATATTTTGGCTGATGACTCAAATAAATGTATGTCTTTTAACATTATGGTTTCTTATACCCACACACACAATTTTAGTTCTTCATTCTCTATTTTCTTTCTTTTCTAGATTATGATGTTCCTTGGAAGTGTTGGGTAAGCACACATATGAATATCAGGCTATTGATCAGGTCAGTGTGGTGAGGAGGTGCTGCAAAGCCTGTTTTGAAATCAGGCTCACACAGACAGTAGCTTATTTCCTTTTCGCTTGCACCCTATTGCCCATGAAGTGATTTTTTATTTATTTTTTTGCTCTTTCTTCAGTCATCCCCAAATGTGTTAAGGACTGAGATTAGGCTGGACCGGTGCACTGGACTGCTAGTGATGTCTTGATGTCTGCGACTGGTTTCAATCCACCTCATGTTGATGCAAAATAAATCTTCACAGGTAAGGAATATAGCCAAAAAGCTGGTTAGGCAAGTTTTATCTCGCAAAATAATGGCTTAATGGCTTTCAGCACGTGTGTGTCTTTGTTTCTGTACAGGCTCTTTGCTGGCCAACAACCGACTCCTCAACTAAGTAGACTGCAGAACTATTCTTCAAACAGGTAACATTTTTTATTACTATTATTATTTTAGAGCAGTTTCTCCCAGGTCCATCAAAGTGTTTAATGCAGGCTGAAACACATGGAGCTAAATGCTTAAGCACCTACTGTAAGTGAATACCATGATTGTCTTTTGTCCAACTTTTGTCCTTTCTCTGCACATGTCTGCTAGTTAGTTTGTGCTATCACTATTTTTCTGATTCCTACTTTTAACAAATTCCATATGGCTAATTTCAGACAGCCAATGGTGCAGAATTGAAAATACAATTTGGAAGTTCTGTTGGAACATTTAATGCTTATTGCTTATGCGCACACACTAAATTTCAGTCATTCATTCTCAGTTTTCTTTCTTTCCCAGATTACTACGGATCCTGAAGGTGTTGGGGAAGCACATTAATGTAATAAATAACAGGTCAATCAAGGCTATTAGGTCAAAGTGGAAGTCAGAAGGAGCTGCAGCCAAGCCTGTTTTGAAATGAGACACATGGTAGGTTACCATCTTTCCTTTTCTCTGGCACTCTTTAATTGTCCCTATAAAACTCTTGGTTTGTGAAAACATTTTTTATATATATTTCAGACCATCAGAAGAATGCTGTCACCCTTATCCTGTCTGCACTTTTCGAGAGGAACTCAATGTGTCTTCATTGTTTAGATGGGGTAGGTGTTGTTTCTGTCACTTTGTTCTCTGAAGTTTTTCCTAAAATCATCAAGTATCACAAAGTGATAATTATTTCACTATTTCTCATAGGAACCACCAATCCCATTTCCAGCCATTATCTGTCATGACGCAGACGCTCCTTCAGTTAAGCATCTATAAACAAGAGGGAAGATGGGCATCTCAAGAAGAACTCAATGTGTCTTTATGTTCAGATAAGGTAGGTGTTCTCTTTATCTTTGTTGTTTTTATAACTTTGATGATAGTTGATGAAGCTAATAATAAACTCATTAAAAGTCCCTTAAACATTTCTCATTTACATAGGAACCACCAAGCCAAGTGGGAAGATGGACATCTCACATTCAGACCTCAGAACAGTGCTGCCAACTTTCTTATCTGCGCCTTTCAAGGAGGACTCCTTTGTCGTTTAAAAGAGGTGGGTGTAATTTCTATTATTGGTGTTTACTCTATTGGTGTTTACTTTGGTGTTTATCATGTCCAGTCCCTTAAACATTTCTCATTTACATATGTAGGAACCACCCAGCCCATTTCAAGCAATCATCCATCGTTAAGAAGACCCTGAGAAGACCCTTCTTGCCTACCCAACATCTAAAGATGGATAAAGCCACCAGCACAAGTGGGGACAGATGCCTACTGGAAGTACTGAATACTTCATCTGTGGTGTGCAAGCACATAAAGGACACATTGAGTTTTCTAGAACATTATCTGTTTAAAATGCAAAATGGAAAAAAAAAATCTGTCTTGGCTATCCCTGTACTCAAACTCTACAAATGAATTTGCTCATTTTTAATTGTTATTTTACTTGGGAATGTATGTGAATGTATATGACCTTTTAAATGATCAATACAGTTCATTTTTTAAACCACCCCTTCTCTCTTTCTTTCATATAGTACCGGTATAACTTGTAAATAAAAGTTGGCCTAGTTATTGGCTAGTATGTATATTTTTAAAAGCTGCAGGTCATTAATTAAATTATTTATTTCACAATATTATAATTTTGCATAATAATAATAAGGGTAACAATGAACCTTTGAATTGAACCTTTTGAGGGTGCCATATATGTACCAAGCTATAGAACCTTTTAAAGTTCAAAGTAGAACCTTTTGTTTTAAGAGAGTGTAGTGTAGTGACACATTTACATATCGTTTGTGCTTATTTTTTGGATTAAGGCATATTGATATTCATTCAATTGTTGTGTGTTATTATTCTTTTTTCCACACATTCTTAGTTTGTGTGTGTGTGTGTGTGTTTTGGATAAAATGTCCATGCCAAGCTTTCGCTCCGTGGTGTGCTTTCCATTTCTACAGACAGAGGGTGACATTGCTAAAGCACTTTCATTGTCATAGACTTGGCCCGAAATTGCCAGCAAAGCAGAGTGCTGTGGCCATCAAGTCACCGAGTCAAACAAGCAAATACTGGAAAAATAAAGAGAAATAACTTTGCAGGTTTTCCAACTTGCACATGAGGCTCAATTTTCCCAAACTATCACCATTTAGAAGAAAAAATGGTAACACTTTATTTTAAGGTTCACATATTAGCCACTAATACATACCTAATTAATGCCTTTATTAGTGACTTGTAAGGCATGTGTTAAGCAACATTAATCATTTGTTAAGCGTGTATTCACAAATGTCTTGTTCATGACTAATTAGGCCTTTATTTTTGATATAATCTTAATGATGCCCTAATACATGCTTTCCAATAAATATATATTATTGAGCTCAACGACAATATCATTTGTTTCTGACAAATGTATGACTGTTGTGATAACCAATACTTCCCCCTAGGTGTCTCCAAGACACCAAAGTTGACAGTTCTGAAATTCTGTTCTGTTCTATTCAGTTGAGGCAATTTTGCAAAATCATTGCAAATTCTGAAAGGTATGGCAAAGGCTTTGTAAACACATAAAACTTTTTATAATCCTCTTGACCCACTTACTTCGCCCCATCCCCTCATTATCTAAGTTCTCTGAGGAGTAGAAAGGTTGTGGAACGAGGCTTTGTTCCCTCCTTGCACCATTATGTTGTTGTGTGCTAAATAAATAAACTAATCTTAACTAGGCACACACGCCCACAAGCTTGCTGACATTCAAAGATGTACAAAGACAACAACTTCTAAGTTGTTTTGACAACAACTTCTAAGACAGCACATTCCTGATGGGTGTGATCAAATGATGTTGACTGAAAGAGTAGGCTACTGCCAAGCTATCTGGTTGAGCAAGTACCGTCATTGTCAAAATATTGTCCCAATTTATTTTCACTTTCAGAATTTCAACATTCTACTGTAGCGTAGGTCTTTTTATACTGTAGGTCTGATGTGCATTTGTGCAACACAAGTTCTTGCATAAGGACAAATTTCATTTCGCAAAATTGTCTTTGTTTAGCAAGACTGGACCTAATCATTTAACCTAACCATTTGGGTTAAGTATTAAAGAAATAGCAAATATTATAGCAGATGTTTTCATCATCTAATAGTTGCATAAAAGTTGACACACCATTTGGACACTGCAGCTCATTGAGCCAACAACAATGACTGACTACGCATGGTGTTTAAAATACTGTATGTCATCTCTCCTTTCGCATCTCACTCACACATGCAAACAGACCTGAGCTAACTCCCCTGTTTGCATATGCATGTAGTTTATTGCTGCAGTGGATATAATTATTTCCTTTTAAAAAGATAACACTATATTCGTTAACTTGTAAACTTCCAACTTTAATTGGAAACCAGTAAATCAGAAGTTTTGAGTTGATCCCACAATTACAGTATTGAGGGTTTTTTTCCAAGTAAAATAAGAGCAATGTATCATTTTTAAAAAGTTACTTTCAATGTAAGGTAACAGTGTCATTTTTAAAGAAGTAACGTGCAATGAAACTCTACTTTTTAAAAGTTACCGTAATTTCCCGACTATTAGCCGCAGCTAATATATTGATTTTGCATTGAAATTTATTCCGCTATGAGGTTAAAACAGAGGGGCAGGTAATATGGTGTTAATATGTTTTTTTTTTTTGTTTTTTTTTTTAACTTGCATAAAACACTGTCCTGCGGCTTATACACAATGCAGCTTATATGCAGGAAATTACTGTAGTAATTCTAAACTTTTTAGACACATGATAGGCATACATTCAGCTAATAATCCTCATGATGGTCTAACTAGAAAATATCAACTAGGAAACTATGGTAAGTTGATTGATTTTTATGTACCTACTACCATGTACTACCATGCAACAAGTTTTAGAGTTGGTAATTATGTAAGTGTGTATTGAAACTTCTCTTAAATATGCTGAAAAGTTTATCAAATCACCATGGTTATCATGCTAGCTAAACAATGTTTTTCCATACTGTAGATGTCTTTTTTTAGTTGTGAGGTGCGTCAACAAGTCAGACAAAGACACAAAAGAGTCTCACACAATTATTACACAAGTATTTCCCACGAATAAGGCATTTTGGAATCAACCAGTGTCTGTGGAATGAGATGGGTTCAACTTCATTTCCTGCTGACAAAGGCCTGCAACAATACTATTATTATATGCTTTAACAGGATGGCATGTCAACATTCTGATGTGCTTGTTTGATCTTGTCTTGTCAGAAAGATTGAGAAGTATGGCACGAAAGGCCAAGGCAAACAGTTAAGGGGAGTTGTTAGGCACAATGCATACCAGAACTATCTGTTAAAATCAAATCTCATTTAGGACACACCCTCACAATATGACGTGAGATGACAGATGGTTCCAAAACCACTGAACGCAAGCAATGCAAGATAAGATGGAAATCACAAGTGAATTGTGGCGTAAATTGATAGAAATGGCATGCACAGATTGTGTTATTACTAGATCTCAAGCAGGTCAAAAGCAGGCCTATCATATTTCCACTGTTGACTTATTGCACAAAGTATAAAATGCATTCCCTTCCCCTTATTTTAAACATTGCTTCAAATCTGCAGCAATGTTGTTAGAGGTAGGGTTACATTGCAAATGGCAATTTACTAATTCGGTTTTCAAAGGATAAAGTAGCTTTTGTTTTTTTTCACATATACAGTAGCACCAGTGACTTTCACCACCACCAATTTCACCAGTCAGCAGTGGGAAGGTGGTCCCCATAGAAACTATACAGGTTATGTTCCTATGGCCTCTCAACTGTCGGGCAGGTTTACGCCAACACAAATGGTTTGGTCTGGTTTCAGAAATCACAAGTAGCAGTCTGATATGACGAGGTGTATTTCATGGAAATGTTAACAAATGTACCAAAATGGCAGGCAAATGGCATAAAATCAATAATAGAGCAGAAGGCTACCATATTTTAGCTGCTGTGAAATGACTACTTAGGTGGTTTCTCCTTGCCTTCAAAAGACATTATAATCTGAATGTCCAACTAATCCACTGTGACATGGATGCCTAACTTGAGTTGTATATCTTTTTACTTGTTTAATGGCCACATGTCCCAGACAGGCGTGCCATGGCCTATGCCGTCTTCAGCGTTAGACTCTATTTGAACCTGCCATGGAGAGTGCACATGGTTATCTTCATACTTGTACTTACTAAACTAAGCACTTTAAAATGTATGTCACAAAAAATAATAAAAAAATGCATTTGCCTAATAGCAATCATTTTTAACTTGGCCAAGATTTGCACAAGACATTAAGAACCTTGTTTGTCTGCTCTCTCCATAAATTAATTGTATGACAAGTGCATACACTCACCATTTCATTAAAGACAAATCTTCTCAGGAAGAAAAAAAGAACCTGTATCAACCAGATACCATTAAGAAATTCTTTCTGTTCTGGAACAAGGAAAGAAAAAATATAAAGTTTCTGGTTTCGTCTTAGTTCCTAGCAAAATATCAAAAGATGCTATTTTTTTGTTTTTCATTCCTTGAACCATTTCAAAGTCTTGATTCCTAGTGCCCTAAGGCTTAATGCTTAAATAAACAAACTTGTACTTTAAAGGAATTATCTGGAGTGAATCAAGACAACACAGTCTCATCCCTTTTCCTCGAATATCGACGTATGGTCAGGCTCCCTTCCCGTCAACCGTTTGACGTGGAGGGTACCCCCTTCACGTCGTTTACCGAGGATAAGGGGCTGCCATAGATAACAATGTTAATTTTTCACGTCGTTTACTGA
>JAODXP020009369.1:0-13717 GCA_027497455.2 Sardinella longiceps | reverse complement strand
TTACAAGTCCAAAAGAAAAGTTGCCATTTCGGCGTCGGCCCTCATTTCTTTTTCGTCCATTAGTTCTCTCCAGCGATGGAAAGCAACTCCAATATTGACTCTGGTTTGGCTTCTCTTTCGGTCGGATATTCTTTGAGCCTCTGTGCGGCCTTTTCCTGCAGCGGGCGGTTTCGGTGGTGGTAGGGGTCTCTTACCATGAGCTTCAGCCATGGTTCTTAGCCTTCACCTGCTAGAAATGTAGTTTTGTGGGGTGTGTTCTTCAGACGACTGACGTCAGGTTCAAGTACGCCCACAAGCCATGCGACTAACTCGTGGAGTTCACTGTGTGGAGCCCACCTGCACCCTCCTAGACTAGGTAGCGCATACTAAAGACTCAAGGTGGTATTACGACACCTATCGGGCCTGAGCTAATTGTTTGTATGCTAATTCAGGTTGATATCTCTGCAACACTACATGTTGCCATGCTTTTGATGACATCATCGCCCTTATGTCTTCTCATTCTTTTGATGCTTGGTAGGCCATTTTTAGGATGTTTTGACCTCAATTCTTACACAATACACCTTAAGGTGTTTTGTTAAAAATAGTAATGTGGTATGAAATGCTTATTTGAGATGGCAAACCAAGCCATGCTGGGAGAGCAATAAGGCTATTTCATTGGGCAAAACTTGCATACTGCTTAGCAGCAGCTCATTCAAATAAGCCCATTTTCAGTGAGTACAACGTGGTTGGTGTCATATTTGTCATGAGGAGTTTGAAACCAATCGGGATAATGAGTTACGTCATGGGGGTGGGATGCATCCTCTTGCAGCCGAGAAAAAGGAGATGCGGGTTTCGGCTGCAGGCGCCTTGTTACCGCGAGTTTTGAGTGACGTGCTGTGGGCGTATTTTGGTGACGCATTCACAAGCTTGGTGAAGTCAGCCGGAAGTCGGACACCGCGTCTAACCACAATGCATCGCTTGGCTGCAGCCGGCTGCAGGCGGCTTTACATCTCAAACACGCCTATTGACTTCATCCTCTGACTCCTCTACCTGATTGTCCGACTAACTATACTTTGCCTACCTTCTAGTAACTCTCAGGCAATTAACCTGGCACGCCCTCCCGGTGACGTAACACCTTCGGCATTACTGTTGCTGGCATGGAGGTATTAATAAACCTGGAGAAACATACTAAGTCCCGCCTCCCATTCATTTCAATGTGGAATGCTAGGCTAGTGAATTCATCCAAAATTAAACAAAATTTTCAGCTGTCAGGATGGCGTTTCATGGAGCTCACTTCCGACTCCATTTCATTTGGGCCAATGAGGGCCCATGTTACTAATGGAGATGAGCTACATATGGCAAGTCTGGGCGCGCCCACAAAAGTTTGTGCACAGGGAGCTCGTTCACATGAGCTGAAAGTGTAGCATTAACCAATCAGCATATGGCAAATGGAGTCGGATATGATGTAATTTCTGGAAAATGGCGACCAGGAAGTGCAATGCTAATTGGCAAAGCTAACCAGCCAAATCCTGACCCCCTGGTTGCTGGTCTGGCCAGCTGCTGATCGGGCAGGATTTCTGAATTCCCCTAGACGGGGGAACTGCCGCCTCTTGGTCGAGAGCCAATCAACTTTGAGCAGCTCCAACGGCTCTCAGTCCTGTTCAAGCAATTCCCTTCGCGTCACATATGTCAGAGGAAAGAGTGGTGTGATTGGTTTTGCTTCGGCACAGCATTTTCTAACATCGACCAGTAGCAAACCGAGGCATTTCAGGGGGCGGGTCAACCATGCGTTTTGAGAAACTTTGTTATACGGGCCCTTGGTCAGACCAAAGTCTCGTAGAGCTTTGAAAGTCGATGGCAATCAGGCTGTCAGGCAATTTTCTGTATTTATGATGTTACTCTGCGAAAGCTATGGTACCGGTACTTCACTTGTGGGGGGCTTGCACATTTTGGTTTGCAAATCACCACTGTATTCTGGGTTAAAGGTGTGTTGGAAGCATTACTGACAGATACAGAGTTGCAAAAAAAGAGCAGCCAATACTGTGACTCCCCCTGGTGGACATTTATGTCATTAACATCCATATGAGCAGCAGCCCTAGTGCACCTCCTACTGGACATTATAGGAACAGCACCTCAATACAGATGGGGACCAGAAAAAAAACATAAAAATGTGACACCTTTATTGAAATTGTATTCTCAAATCAGACCATGTACATCTCTCGCTCGCTCGCTCTCTCTCTCTCTCACACACACACACACACACACACACACACACACGTGTACTCATACACAGTCACTGACTCCGAGCAAAATAAAGAGTAGAGAAACATGAAATCAATCAGTGTGTGTGTGTGTATATATATATATATATATATATATATATATATATATATATATATATATATATATATATATATATATATATATTTATCTCCCTCCAGAACGCCATTCTCTTCTCTGATTGGCTGCTAGGTGGCCATTAATTCCAGATAACCGGCTACTTTGGAAGTAGTTCCAAAAAATAACTCATCTAATAACTGATTACCGTTCCATATGAATGCCTTTCAGAATGGTAACTATAACAACAATAAGCAACCTTGTAGATCTACTTTCAACTGAAAGTAGTACCCAAACCGAACAGGTTAGCTTCTTTTAAATTTGAGTTGCATATTTCTTTTACGTTTTATACGCTTCTTCAAATATACGAGAGATAGATAGATACGGGAGATAAGCGGGATAACGACCTCCGAGGTGTCCAGTTATTCATTTGATAATTGTCTTGGCGGAATAACTCCGTCTTCGCGCTGCGCGCGTCGCCGGAGTTCTAGATTCCGCCTCGACAATTATAAATGAATAACTGGACACCTGCGTCGGCCGCGTTATCCCTTACATATATGTGTGTGTGTGTGTGTGTGTGTGTCTCTCTCATTGGTTCACTGTGAGTTCATTGGTTAAATCAACTTCAATGGACATCTCCGCAGACGGGTGGGGAGGGGGAGGGGCTAGGTTAAGCCCCGCCTCTCATTCTGCTTTAGTGTGCAGAGAAACCCTTAGTGGAGAGGAACCTGTCCATCATGTCAAAGGAGCGCTGTGGTTGGTCGTAGGGAAGTATATGCCCACCCCCTCGCACAATGACCTGAAAGACAGGAAAAGAAATGCACAGGTGAGGGGGTGGAGCTATAAGGGGGGGGCGCGCTAACAAACAGACAGTAACTCAAGTCACGCTGCAGATCAAATTTGCCCAAAACCCATCTTATACTCTGACAGCATGTTTACCACTCTGGTACTCACTCACCAAAGTGCCCAGACCCAATCTGCATGTTTTTACACACACACACACACACACACACACACACACACACACACACACACCGCAACATCTGTGCAACACTTCACCTCAGCTGGACGATGATGCGCGCGCGCACGCACACACACACACACACACACACACAGTCTCACCTGGAAGAACTCTCCAACCTGCCGCACGTATCCCGCCACCTCAGAATCGCCGGGCTGCAGTCGCCATGGGAACCGCTGGGCCTGCTTGTACTCGTCCGCTCCGCTCCATTTTACAGTCGGCAGAAAACGTTCCGTCAGTGGAGCCGCCACAATCACGTCCAACTGACCACTGTAGATCAGCACCTACACACACAAAACACACACACACACACACACACACACACACACACACACACACAGAGGAATGAAAGGACTGTGTACCTGATGATGTGGCAGGGGAGTGTTGGTGATGCCGAGTGTGTGTGTGTGTGTGTGTGTGTGTGTGTGTGTGTGTGTGTGTGTGTGTGTGTGTGTGTGTGTGTGTGTGTGTGTGTGTTGGTACCCTGTAGTTGTCCATGAGGATTCCTAGCCATGGTTTGATGCTCTTCATCACGTCCTGCAGCAGGTGTTTCTCCACCTGAGAGCCGTCGTGGAACGTCAGGTTCCCCACGTGGATGCTGCTCCGCACTGACGACTGGGTCACAAAGCTCGCAAAGTACTCCTGGTCCGCTGGCTCCTACACAACAGAGAGAGAGTGTGTGTGTGTGTGTGTGTGTGTGTGTGTGTGTGTGTGTGTGTGTGTGTGTATGTGCGTGCGAGAAAGAGAGAGCAGAGTTTAGTACGAGACACATCCTTTAGAAGTCCTCCATAGAAATGTATTGTTATTGTTTATAAAGTAGTTGGGAGCGGAGCTGAGAAACTTGCTACTTCCAAGCCCATGAACCAATGTGGCTTGATATCATACTAGTCAATTGAAGTGAATGGCAGTACTAATGTGGCGTGATCATAGTAGTGATCACTAGCTCATGTTCAATTGAAGTGAATGGCAGTACTAATGTGGCGTGATCATAGTAGTGATCATACTAGTCAATTGAAGTGAATGGCAGTACTATGGCAAAAGAAAAGTATGCTAACGAAAACGTTAACCGTTTAGGACTGCACTCTTAAACTAAACATATTGCTGTATGTATCCTTTGTTTATTTTGCTCTGTCTATGTAACAGATGCTAAGCAGTACATGTAAATCCTCACAACCCCTAGCCTTAAGAACGCTTCTAAGCGCGGAGTTGGAAGCCTGGGCTATTCAGATCAGTGGTTAGAGTGATCCACTCCCAGGCTGTTGGTTTGTTGCCGTTGGCGAAGTGGCGATTTCGAGACCCATGAGCGGGTGAGTGCCCACTTAAATTAATCCTATGTTGTATACCATGTAGGGACCATGCTCCTTTAGTGTGTGTGTGTGTGTGTGTGTGTGTGTGTGTGAGAGAGAGAGAGACACACCTCGGCTACATCCACTTAAATTAATCCCAGTCATGTTAGGCAGCTGGTTGTCATTCATGTCATGAAATTCCTCTTCTCAATCTAAAACCATCGCTAGCGTAGCGTTAGCTCGCTAACAGCTGGTAGCAAATGGCAGCAGCCTGACCTGAAATAAAGTTCATCACCTACAAATGTGAACCGTAACAACTTAGTCCGCCTATTCCTGCCTGTTCCTGTTTGTTCCAATTGGAAAAGTACTTCCTGTGAGCTTTAAAGGGCTCACATTATGAAAAAAAAAAAAAAAAAAAAGTATGGCTTTTGAGTGTGTTTCTTGGGTCTATACTGCCTCTACACACACTGTAAGTTTGACAAAATGCCACAATTGTTAAAATAGCTAATTTACACTGTTAGAGATTGCTCAACTGCTGTGTGCTTAAACCACTTGTTTAGAATTTTCCTAACTACATATGTCATGGGAGAAGGTGGATGGGGTCCCACAACATTGGCAGCCACTTAAGCAGCTGCCTGAGGGCAATGAGAATAGATAAGAATAGATAATTGCGCAAATAGAGACAAGTTGGCAGCCAATTTGCAGCTGAGAACAATGAAAAATGATTAATCAACTAATTAGGGATGGCCTGTCATAGGCTACAGGGGAAATCCTCAACGTGTTGGTTGCAGGTGTCTAGTTACCTGGTGCTTGCCCCCATGAGAAACAGCCTGTTCTGAAGCATATTATGACCACTTTAAAACTATTCAAACACCCAGTACTGAGTGGGGGTAAGTTTTCAGAATGTGTGTGTGTGTGTGTGTGTGTGTGTGTGTGTGTGTGTGGCTGAACTTACCTAACATTGCAGTGCAACATTGTGTGTGTCTGAACTTACCTGGCACTGCAGGTAGTTGAAATAGTTGGTGCAGCCAGTAGCATTCTGGTAGAAGGACGGGTAGGGCAGAACATCCCCATTCAGGAGACTGTCAAACACCTACACACACACACACACACACACACACAC
This sequence comes from Sardinella longiceps, assembly GCA_027497455.2. NCBI lineage: Eukaryota > Metazoa > Chordata > Actinopteri > Clupeiformes > Clupeidae > Sardinella > Sardinella longiceps. Next base: position 7,971 of record JAODXP020009369.1, on the reverse strand, counting down.
ACACACACACACACACACACACACACACACAACCTTGTAAGGTTTAGCAATCAAGTCAGTGTACACCTTTGCCATTGAGAATCCATAGAAAACAGTGTTTTGTTAATGGGTCTAGGGCAATGCTTACTCTGAACTTCTACTTTAATGGGTTGTTGCAAATTAAGGTTGGAAAATGGGAATGTTGTCACCAGCGATTTACGGTTGAGTGACATCAGGTTCCAATGATGTACTGAGGACACAACTGACCAATCCACTCATCCGAAAACTGCAGCCCACCAGTAGACGGTGGGCCGAAGGCCTCTATCTGCTTTACTTTTTCACTTTTGGACAAAACTGGAGAAGAGTAGTTGATTTTTCATATGTGCAATACATATTTTTTTCTAAGCTCATTTCCGCTTGTTGGCAGCCTCAACTCGATCATATATTTGAGAAAATCAACTTTATGTTTCATAACTTTAGCAGGCAAGCGTTATCAGGGCCACACGTACTGCATACCAATCAAAAAATCGTATTCGCCTCACGTGGCTTGAGAAACGCCAATGAAGACTCGAGAAAGACAGAGTGCGAGACTGTTTGAGGAAATAGGAAGACGACTCGAGAGGGGAGGTTGGCAAGCAAGCTGGATATCACGGAATTTGCACTATAAGTGTGTAATGATGCATGTTACTATTTTGACAGTGTAGTGTTTATAATTAAGAGTCTCCGTTAACCTACCCAACGAACAGAACTACCGGTATTCAAGGTCTATTCAACATAATGTCCATAACGATAGAGCACAGCTAGAGCTATTGCTAACTGTTTTGCTAACTGCTGATGTGTTTGGACGTCAGTATAACTTAATACAGTATATCGAACAACACACCGATACAATGCCCTGTACACTTTAAACTAATGTCCGTAATGTTATCTTGGTGATTGTCATTCAGTTTAGTATAATGACATCTATGTAAGTTAGCTATTTTTGACAGATATATTTTCTCCATGTCACTGCTCTTTGTACCTGAACGCATGATGTGACAAATAAATGTACTGAATCTTTCTAGTTCTGCTGTTCAATCAAGCCAACACCTTGTTACATTACGTGTGCCTAAACAAGCATTCAAGTAAATAAATTTGAACTTTAGTCTTCGATGGTCAAGGGCTAAAGCTACCTCTTTCTTTGAGCAGAAAGTGCAGGTGGGTAGGCTACATTAGCTATTGAAAATAGTACAGATAGATATTATAGCAAATAGACACTAGAGTCATTACAAAGTAGGCCTACATTTTTTTAATCCCATGTGCTGATTTGCCTTTTCCATTGATATAAAGATATCTTATTGACAAGAAGGTGTCTGCAATTCATCTCTACAACAATAGGCGCGTACGACATGAGCTTTGCAAAAGCGATATGACCGCCGAGATCTGCGTGATCAAACGGGAGGAGCTACAGACCTCTGCAGGAGAAGCTGGACACACTTACCTGCAGTTAACACTGCGTGACAGAAGGAAGAGATGTCGACAAATTTTGTTTGCATTAAATTAAGCTTGAATTACCTTTATATTCATCAAAATAATCATGAAATTGGCTGAAATAAATTTTATGATTTTTTAAATAAATGTTTGCATACGAAACATATTTGTTGCCCATTCAGAATTACTCTGAAGTTTCTATATGTTTGCCATATGGTCACAAAATAACATCAAAGAACAGAGCTACATTATTTGTGTTAGTATTCCTTAATTTTGGGAAAATGTTTATGCACGGAACCACAACGAGTAATGCGTCATTTTTGCAAAGGAGATTCAAGCCAATCAGGGTGAAGTTTATTGTCATGGAGGTGTTTCCATGCAGGAGCAGCAGAACGCAGCGAGGTTTGAACTGCTGCTCTGCTGCGCAGCAGCAGACTTGCTCCCGCGATATCTTAAGGCCATGTGACAGCTACTGCCGTGCAGAAAGAACGCCCATTCTGCCATGTTGGACAGGTTTTCACCCAAATTGTACCACGTGTAGCGCAGCGCTGCGGAGCAGGCTGCGCAGCAGAAGGCTCCGCCCACATCTCGAACACGCTCAATGAAACAGGCTACAGTCAGCTACAGCCTAATAATGCCTGAAACGTTTGTGTTACTGCAGTTAAGCATAGTAAACTGTCATTACTAACATGTTAGGATATTATACACATTTTCTGTGGTCAACGAAAAGATTGTGAAGAAACATTGTTCTTTATAATGTGCAAGCACTACCTTAATGTTAACCGAACCTCTCCTAAGACTTGAAGTTGAAGAGATTCTGACAATGGTTCCAGTGTCAACTTTATTGTAATTTTTAGTAACAACGATTGTTTGTAAGCCAACTGTTTGCTTATGTAACAGAGTTAATGAAATGTAGCCTAACACACAACGCAAAGAAGAGTACAGCCACTACACTTACAAGTGATAGCCTACGATTTGCTTCAACCTCTGCTGCTGATAGCTAGGCTACACTATAGCAGATGACATGTTTATTATTAAGAATTTCACCGTTGGATTTATAAAGTCAATATTCTACAGCATGCCCAGACAGGAACAAGGTAAGATTTATACAAAAAGTGGGTTGACAACTATTATCTGAAGTTCTATGATCTAAAATAAGCCTTCTGAAGGGGATTTTGCAGCGTTTTCTGACATTGCTGCTTAGCTGGTGTTTACATTCCGAGGCGGGTCCTATTGAACTCTTACTCGATTGGTTGATTTTTTTCCAAGGACTCAAAATGCCGACATTTGATTGGGTTATACCTATAGATTTCCTTGCATATGCCCAAGGAAAATAACGATTAAAACCTACTGTTTTTGACGAAATATGATCAAACCAGAGCTGCCAACAAATTTTGTTAGGCTTAATACCATTTGTTTATATCACAGATGAAAACTTGTCTACTCTTCTGATGTTTTTTACAAAACAACACGAAAAACGCCCTCGGCCCACCGTCTACAGCCCCCTCTGCTGGTCTTAGCAACACACTGCCCCCTCGGCCCGTGTTTACAAGTCATTACATTTCTACTGCCCCACTCTGCTGGTCTTAGAAGGTGTGTAAGGTAGCCACACTGACCCAAACTAGCAGGGGTGTGTGTGTGTGTGTGTGTGTGTGTGTGTGTGTACCTCAAAGGCCTCCACCCATTTCTGCTGCTGTATGAGCTGAACTCCTGTGTCTGTCTGCCGCTGCACATAATCCTTCTGCAGCTCGTCCACCAGCCCCACCTGGTACAGGAACTCCCCGTAACCGCCCAGCATCTGCAACATCATCATCAACAACAACAATAACATCAACATCAACATCAACATCAACATCAACATCAACATCATCATCATCAACAACAACAACAAAAACTCCCTATAGCCGCCCAGCATCTACATCATTTTTTTAGTTTGGATATCATTTGACCTGAAAATCAGAATCATGGCTGCAGGTGTGTAGTTACCTGGTGCACACCCCCATGAGAAACAGCCTGTTCTGTGTGTGTGTGTGTGTGTGTGTGTGTGTGTGTGTGTCATAGGAGAAGCCTGGTGCACACCCCCATGAGAAACAGCCTGTTCTGTGTGTGTGTGTGTGTGTGTGTGTGTGTGTGTGTGTGTGTGTGTGTGTGTGTGTGTGTGTGTGTGTATATGTGTGTCATAGGAGAAGCCTGGTGCACACCCCCATGAGAAATAGCCTGTTCTGAACGCTAAAAAAGCTAGTTTGAAACAGGCATAATATGCCCCCTTTAAGTTAACAAGCTACACAAGGCTCACACTAGCAACTCTTTCTGTGAGGATTACCTCACCACCAATTACTGTCTGTAACATAGGGACTAGAATCCTACAACACAAATCACCTGGACAATCCCAATGTCAATTCGCAGCCTTGAAATTACTAAAAAAAATACCACCACCCCTTCCAATATCTGTGCCTGTGAAATCTAATAATAAACAGGAATGCATGAGTCATGGCGCAGGTACTTTTAGGCACCATCATGTAGACCAAACAGCTCAAAGCCTTAACCAGGCGCGCGCACACACACACACACACACACACACACACACACACACACACACACACACACACACACACACACACACACACAAACCCTTATGCATTTAGCAGACTCTTTTATCCAAAGCGACTTCCATTTTGCCAACTATCAGTTCCCTCAGGGCCAGTCACCCTGGAGCAACTTATGGTTAAGTGTATTGCTCGCTCCGGGGCACAGTGGTGGCAGCCAGGACTCGCATGTTCTTTACCCGCTAAGCCCCCACCGCCAGACAGCCGTACTCTGCCCATAGAGACGAGCAGCCACACTGTGGCCACAGAGAGGAGCCATTTTTTACCCCGACGTAGATTACCTGCACAAGCAAACACTTAAAGCGTCAGGCCACCATTTGTGGAAATAAGTTCATTTTGCACCTCACCTCGAGTTAAGAAATTGAGTTTTACCTTTTTTCTGTTCATCAAGCCGTTCTCCGAGCCTGGCGATACGACTTGCAGCTCTAGCCTAGCATAGTTGCTTGAATCGAATTTGAACAGCTAGCATCGCGCCCGCTAGCATCTCGCTTAAAAGTAATAAATATTTCCGGTAATTTTCCCATTTAAATGTCTTCTCATCTCTAGTTGGAAAATGTAATAATACTTGCAGAAAATGAAACGTGGCAATTTCCTTGGTTTAATTATCTTGGAACTATAATCCAGTTCGGCGTAATAATCAACACACGTAGTGAATGTAACATGAACGTTTGTTGTGTTTGTTGGGACTATTTTCAGGGACTGCTTGGATATGAGTGTGCTGCCGTTGATCATTACGCAGAAATGAGATATAGTTCCAAACCAATTCGTCCAAAGAAATCGCCACGTTTCATTTTCTGCAAGTATTATTACATTTTTCAACTAGAGATGAGAAGACATTTAAATGGGAAAATTACCGGAAATATTTATTACTTTTAAGCGAGATGCTAGCGGGCGCGATGCTAGCTGTTCAAATTCGATTCTAGCAACTATGCTAGGCTAGAGCTGCAAGTCGTATCGCCAGGCTCGGAGAACGGCTTGATGAACAGAAAAAAGGTAAAATTCAATTTCTTAACTCGAGGTGAGGTGCAAAATGAACTTATTTCCACAAATGGTGGCCTGACACTTTAAATGTACTTATACTAAATGTATTTAGTGTTTAGTGGTGCCAATAAAGATCTACAGATACTAAGAGAGGGAGGAAAGAGAGAGAGTGTGAGAGTGTGAGAGTGAGAGAGAGAGAGAGCACGAGAGAGAGAGAGAGAGAGAGTGCAAGTGCGAGTGCGAGAGCAAGAGAGAAAGAGAGAAAGAGAGAGAGAACTTTGATTACAAAACAAAAGCTTGATTACAACTCAGCAACATCTGGACAACATTACAGACAGAGACAGGGAGGAGGGGGAGGCATTCACGCATGCACGCATGCGCACACACACACACACACACACACATGCACACACACACACGACACACACACACACACACACACACACACACACACACACACACCCCTACCAGCTCTGGGTCACACAGCCCATCACCAATGGCTACTCCACACACACACACACACACACACACTACCAGCTCTGGGTCACACAGCCCATCACCAATGGCTACTCCACACACACACACACACTACCAGCTCTGGGTCACACAGCCCATCACCAATGGCTACTCCACCACACACACACACACACACACACACACACACACACACACACACACAAACACACACACCCTACCAGCTCTGGGTCACACAGCCCATCACCAATGGCTACTCCTTTGAAGTTGATCTTGACTGTGGCAGAGGGGTTGTTCTTATGGATGTAGTAACCGATGGCTGGCACGTACTTCCCTGCATAAGACTGAACACACACACACACACACACACACACACACAGTTTTGTGCATCAGTTTAACTGCTTGGTTCATCAAGTAAGGCCAACTACAGTTAAGTCACATGTTAGCCACTAACAGTGCAATTACAATACAAATATCAACACACAAAGGCCCAACACTAGTTTTGGATGTGTTGTAACAATTCGCCCTTAATTTACTGAAGGAAAAAAAGTCACACGCTATTTATGTCGCGGGCGGATCAGATCTACAGCGGTAACGTTACCGTAGGCTCAGTAGTGGTGAACGGTCTTAATAAATTAATTGCGCTCTGAGCGCGACATCAACGCTCAACTTCCCACGTCTTACAACTGAACCATGAATAATACCCTATCGAAGAAATATTCAGGAGACAAAAGATAAAGTTCGTGAAGCTATAATTTCAGAAGCAAAAGCGCTGACCGCTCAGACAGGAAGCTTTATGGCGGTGGATGCCGACACTTCTTAACACCGTGAAAAACAAACAAGTAACAATCTTCAAACCCCAAAAGCCCAATCCCCCATTAGTCCCAAAGTCAAAGTTTATATACAAATAGTCCGATCGCCGGTTTGACACCAAACGAAGGAAAAAACACGCGCGCAATGGAGGCTTGCGCTTGAAGTCTGTTGAGAGGCCGCTTCCCAAAATACATAGAAAAACGCGATCTCACCAGATGATGCGGCTTGAGCAGTATATTCCACAACTTGCCTTAATCCAATGTCTTGAGAGAAAAAATGTAAAAAAATTAAATCCCACGCGAAAGACACGGTAAAATCCAAGGCTTGTGGAACACTCAGACGTCAGTCATACCTGCCGGCTTCCTCCTCAGGTGAACTCGCGTCACCACAGGTAACAGGTCAATCCCCCTTCCCATAGTCCGGAGACCAGTATTTAAAGCCAACCTGTCCTATTACATCCATGTCATACAACACATTTGGAAAAGCTAATAAACTAACCATGGCAATATTAATAACCAAGAACCATATTACACATTCTTTATACATTTAGCCATGTTAAAAGGTGACATATATGGCGACCTTTACATTCACCCCCCCCCCAGCCAGCGGCTTATCGGGACCATAGAAGGGTTTCATGTCAACCACATTTACAGTATCCACCTTCACCTTATCAGTTAACCAATGAACACGGTAATTAACTCATTGACTGCCAGCCGTTTTCAGAATAGAGCGTTCCATACTGCCAGAGGTTTTGGGGGATTTTGACTGTTTTTTAAAGAGCCACAGAATATTATGTGTTACGACTACATAAACAATGAAACTACCACAAGAAAGAGCAGACTCTCTTCTTTCACCAGAAAAAAAAAGTTCGTTTCTACCCCTTTCCATTGCTTAGAAATCAGCAGGCGAACATAAGCTACTTTCTCCAAACATTCCTGTTTGTTATCAAAAAAGGAGAAAATCAGCGTTTTGTTTGACAACGTTAGTGTCTTGGATGCGCGTTTTTTCGGTCTATTAGCACGTCAAAGATCGGGAGAATGTCTTCCTTTGATAAGACCACAAAAACAACAGTAACAGGGGGCTTTTGGTAATAAAATAGGCATTGTTGTAACAAGGTAAATATATGCTATTTACAGGCTGTGACAGCGATAACTGAGTGATCAACATCCGGCTCGCAAATTCTTACCTGACCCGGAACTGTGAGCTAGCTGGGCACTGAAACAAGTCACAACTGCTATTTCCGTTTGCCCAAGGTTGATCTCCTTCATCTCCCACGATCGGAACACTACTCGAACTACTATGGCAGTGACACATACTCTGATCGAGTGTGAACTGCCTAAACTTCTCCGATTTACGTCTGCACTTTGCTAGCGGCATATTTAGCCATGTCATTAGCTTTCTCTACTTCTCCCTTGGCTATACCTATGAATCTCTGCTGATCTCACATCCAAAGTGACACACTGCCACCCTCAGGATCAATTTGGAACAACAATTTTCGACGGAGAATTCTGATATTTACAGACAAGGTTCCCTAGGTCTTTCTGCAGCCCGCCCCATTAAAAAACACAGTTGACGTCTAAAGACGTCATTGGCAGTGAACGGTAGTATTTCAGTTGACGTCTAAAGACGTCATTGGCAGTCAATGAGT